>NW_010729227.1:492775-523008 GCF_000365185.1 Nelumbo nucifera | reverse complement strand
ATGGCTACGGACAGAAGGGTCCTGCTTGGAGTTTGTTGCCAGGATCTCGAACCGGTTTTCAAGGATTGGGGTTCCAAACTTCGACTGTCGAGGCGACGTAGACCTGCCGAGCCGGGGTCCTCCCGACCTGTCCGCCCGTGGCGAGATTGGGGTAGCCGGTCTCTCCCGTCTGCCATGGGGGGAGGTCTGGTTTTTTGGGAGATTTTGGGGGGCCTCTCCTCGGCTGGAGTGCTCGCTCTGGCGGCGAGATTTGGCTTGTTGTGAGGCTAGGCGCTGAGGCAGGAGCTGAGGCTGCTGAAGCTGAGGTTGGGGCAGCTAGGGGAATTGCTGCTGATACTGGTACTAGGAGACCTGGTGCAGTACGTGCTGTTGATAGAGCTGAAGTTGTTGGAACTGTTGCATTTGGGCCTGCATGGTCCTCATGCACTACATCAGGTCCTCCAGCTGGTTCGGGCTGGCCGCTGGGGGGCACGACCGAAGGTTCGGTGAACGTCGTTTCGACTGTAGCAGGGAGTGGGGCGATGACGGGTGCCATTGTGATCGGCACGTTCAAGCTAGGGATTCCGTCCGTTGAGAGGGGTACGGTGAACTGTCTGGTACAGACAATAGGAAGCTGGGGTTGTTCCCTGGAGTTATCCATTTCCGTGCTTCGCCCAACGTTGCTAGAGGAAGCCATGAGCATTGGATTGTTTCAAGGAGGAAGAAAAAACTGAAAGAGTTTAGAGAGAAAGGCATTTTGAAGCGTTTCCCATAGACGGCGCCAAATGATGTAGCGCGATTCGGTCACTCCTAACTGGCGCTCACGTGGCTCCTAGAAGATACCTGAGAAGAAGGAAATTCCCGGAGGGAGTTACCCGGCGGGAACACTTCGATGATTAAGTTAGTACTTAGTAGGAGAAGCAAGGAGGAAGATGAAGGCTAAGAGTGAGATAGCGCGCGTACCATAGATCTAAATCCCCTCCCCCCTTCGATGCTGAACTCCCTATAGCAGAAGTCTGTTACCTCTCCCCATCAGCTTCTGACATGGTGGGTATAATCGTCACTGCCAACCTGCTGCAGTCGTTATTGGCAGAGCTGAGGTGGCACACGCGGGGCCGTCACCGCTGGGTACGTGTCCGTCAGGTGTAGGACACCTTCTAAAGGTGGCAGGCACGACGTTGCCTGACGAGGGGCACGACTGCTGTCACCAGATTTGTCTGGTATGGCGGTTGGGCAGGAGATCTTCCTGTCTTCCCTCATGCAGCTCGCCGAGCTGCCACAAACTGGGGTGCTTCAGGGCAGATGGGTCCCCCTGCCAAGAAGCACCGAGGTGCTCTTTCCCAGGTGGGTAAAAGCTTGGTGTCCCTTAGGGGAGAGCCCGGGCTCTCCGAGCTGGGCGGGGGACCGACTCGTTGAGGTATTAGCCCTCGGCGAGTTGACTGTCTTTGACTTGGCGCTTCCTCTGTGCCGAATTGGGATCGTGCTGCTAGGCTGGACTGTTCACCAAGCCAGGTCATGTGCACGTGTCTTGGGTTCATGGGGTTAAGCCAAATCTTCCTCCATCAGAAGCCTCAAAAACATTAATGGTCCAGAACCAGGGCTTTTGATGGTGCAAAACTTACATCTCTGTGTAGAAACCATTACGGTAAGATGATGAACATTTACCTAGCCTCGATGGTTTCTGGTTACTTCTTACCCAGATGAACATTTACCCAATCTTGATACCCAAAACTTATATATCTGTTTCGTCTTCTTGAGGAAGAAGATGTTTTATTTAGAAGGGTAGTTTTGTCATTTTTAAAAGTTTTTAAGCCACACATGACATTACATGATATATATAACTGATAGTTGGTTAACTCTAGGTACTAAGTTGGCACGCTTTAAAAGTTTAGGCACTGAATTGTCACATTTTAAAGTTTGATGACCAAAGTGGCACTAGATCCAAAGTACAAAGTACTAATGGGAATTTTGCCTTTCTTGAAACATTCAATTAATTTTCTTGATTCACCTTGGTGATTGTAAACCACCAAAATCGTTTGGCAAAAAGCTAAGATGTCATACAATTATCGTAAATGGAAATATATTTAAGGGAAATGATGTAAGGGATTCAAGCCAATAAGGGCAACTTTTCGCCCTTAATATCAATAAAAATTACCTTTTTAGGCCTCATTCATTTGCATCTTTGTAACTTACCTGGGTAAGTGTAGTAAATGTTTCCTAGGCAACATTTACCTATGTAAGTGAATTTACCAATGTTCTTTAATTTTTCAAGATTCCCAAATAAGTAACAAAATGACATTTTTACCCATAAAAAACTAATATAAAATGGAAAAAATTATCCCATTAGAAAAGTTATTTACTCATCTGGGAGATAGGTAAGTTCTACTAAGGAAGTGGAGCTTATTTTACCGTGGAACTCATTTGTAAATGCAAAGAAAACATTGTAAAGTTGGTCAATGGAAAAAAGATATCCATTGACCAACTTTGCTAAACTTATTTATCGTTAAATAAATAAGGCCTTAATATAATGAGTTCGATACTCTACACAGCACGTCTTGCACAAATTCCTGCGCTCCCAATTGCAGGATGCCACGTTAGTATCGGAGCATGTGTGCGTTTCACATGTGCAAGAAGATTAATAACGTCAAATGTCCTTCTCTCTTATTTTAATGAATTAGAAAATATATTAAAATTTTAAAATAAAATAAAAATGAAAAGATTTACAGTTGAGATGTGAGAAGGGTGTCTTGCCTACTTCATTCATTGGCTCAACTTTCAAGGGTTTCTACTCTGCCAAACCACCGACTAGCCACCGCCTGAGCAACCATGGAGGACGCAAGTGACGGTACTATCATCTCCTTCTCCATTGTTGTCCACGTCCAATTACCCACCATTGCCATTAGTCCTGAGTTCTAGAGCTTAATCCCTCTCCCCCACTTCCCTCACAGCCCAAATACGTATGTGGTTCCAACTCCGCTGGATGGCAGTGCCATAAGAGGAACAATGCATCAATAGATAGTCTGGATTAGCTGCCCACTCAATGAATAGTCTAGATCATCCATTGTATTCTTCAATGAGGAACAACATCTTAATGAAAAAGATAAATATCTTTTAGAGAGAAAACTTTGATTAATAAGGCATAAGTAAAAACAAATCTACAATAAAGAAGTCCACATAGGCACACACTGAAAGGATAGTCTAGATCAGCCATTGGATTCTTCAAGTGATGAAATACAGGTTAGAGCTATAAATTTATTGGATTACAATTCAATCCTATCCAAATTCAAATCAATTAGGAAGGAAAAAACTTCCTCTTGTATCTTTAGGCGAGCCCTTCCTATTCTTCCTTTCCCCAATGTTGACCTTGATTGATGAATCTTTCCTTTCCCAATGGTTGGTTTAAACCGACGGTGGGTGTGATGATGGAACAGATTGTTGATTCACAAGATTAATGGGACAAAGCGGAGGTGGAAACTCAATTGTGATGGAGGTGGTGGACAATCGGATGTGGATGATAGAAGTGGAGGTCACGGTGGAGAAGGAGATGGTGGTGCCGGCAGTCAACGTCCTACACAATCACTTGGGTTGTGATCTGCTGGTGCTCACGTGAAGTTCGAGCAAGGTGGAAAACCTTGGGCCAACGAAGGAATAAGATAGAGAGAAGGACATTTGACATCATTAATCTTCTTGCACATGTGAAATACTCACATGCTCTGATGTTAACCTGGCATCCTACAATTGGAAGTGTAGGAATTTGTTCAGGATGCATTGTGCAGGAAATCTAGACTCTAATATAATTTTCAGAACATGATAACTTTTTTGAAAAAATATCAAATAAGGGCACGAGATACTATTCACCTCCTTCCTCCTCCCAAAGCATTGAACAATGGTGGCAAACCTCCCCCACCTCTACACACACACTCTCTCTCCCACCTTTCTTCTTCTTCTTCTTCTTCTTCTTTATTTTCCAAAACCTACCATCCATTAGAGCACCATTACAGTCCGTTTGGTTACTGAGAAGGAATGGGATGTGAAGGGAAAATTTATTTTCTCATTTTGGAATTCCGGTGTTTGATTGCTGAAAAAACTTTTTGCTTGATTTTTAATATTTTAACAAAAATACCCTTTAAGGATATCCAAAGTTATAAAAATACCCTTTAATATTTTTAATATTTTCCTTTGAACTCAAACCAGTGGCATGGACGAGGTGAGTTCCAATCTCCCCTCATTTCTCTCTCTCTCTCTCCCCTAATTTTTTCAATTTATTATACTGTTCATCGTCTTCCCCCTTTGAACTCAAAACTAGTGGCATCGCCAAGGTGAATTCCAATCAACCCTCGAGAGAGATGTCATTACTCCACTAGACCTCTCTCCTTATCCAACACCACTAAACTGTTCATATCCCTCCCTCCGTTCACATCTTCAACACTACTACTCCGTCTCAAACGTTGTTACTCCACCGAACCTCTCTCCATCTCTGACAATGCCGCTATTATTTATTTGATCAACTTGACTTGTATTTGATCAACGCGGGGTCGCATTGTTTTGGTGCGACCCCGCGTTCCAAGTTTTGGGAAACCACGTCTCACTATTTCTCGGTCCATCTCACAAAACAAACGAATTTAAAATGGAAATTTAAAAAGAATATTCCTATTTTTGTTCATTTACAAAATGTATCCACATTTGCATAAATGCATTTTTTATGATTAAACTACCCTTGAATAATGAGACAACCTTATTAAACATATTTTTATGACTAAAATACCCTTAACTGCCCAACTGCCTTATATATATACTCGTTGAGAACTATAAAATCGGTGAACCACCATTTGTCTGAACAATGAGTGAAGCTTAAGATATCTTCTATCCATTATCAACAAAACAAAGCATAAGGAACCATAGGTGGAATGCAAAAGATCAAAGCTTTAGAACTCCAGAGACAAATCCATACAAAACTATGAAGAAGAAAACCCTTAAACAAAACAATAAACTCAGATTACAAAAGGAAAAAGAAAAGGCATAGATAGAGAAAAAAAGATATGCTTCTTAGGCTGTGTTTTTGTAGCCATAGGATCACACTAGAAATCTCCAATGAAAAATCCTTGATTTCTTCCCTCTAGTTCAAAAGACGATTGAGACATATCAACAAGACCTTACCTGAAATCCCCTCTTAGAGGTCAAAAACTACCACCAAAACAACTAATCCCAAACAAAACCAAGATCCTCCTATGTGAATAGATCGGCCGAAAACTAGACTTGTTCATGGGCCGGGTAGCCCGATGGGCTGGCTTGTCCCGGCCCATTATTAAATTAGACTTGGTCATAATTTTAGGCTTGTGGGCTCGGATTCGGGCCTAAAGCACCGGGCCCGACTTTTTTCAGGCCAGGTTAGGCTTTCTCGAAAAAGTCCGGCCCGAGCCCGACTTGATACTATATATTAAATAATAAAAATATATTTTATTTAATATATATAATATTTTTTCTTTGTTCTTCTTCTCTTTTTTTCCAAGTAATAGTGAGATGTTTATTGTTTTTGAGTTTTGAAGGTTTTTAATATAAATAAAACACTTTTTTATCGAATAAAAAACAAAAAAATTTATGTTTTCAAATTTTTGGCCAGGCTCGGGCTCGGGCTCAAGCTTCGGGCTTTATATGAGGGCCGGACTCGGGCTCAAAACTTAGGCCCAATGGTCGGGCCGGGATCGGGCTCGAGCCTGAGTGTATTCTGTTGGTACATATACAAAGCCCAGCCCATGAACAGGTTACTGAGAAGCCGCTTCAAGTTTGAAACCAAAATTGATCTTTAGGTTCCGCTTGTAAACGATGCAAATGGAGATGCAACAACAATGACTGTTTTCTCCTATTTCATAGGGTTCAAACAGTTAGGGTTTTGGGTTGAATAACAATAAGAGTATTTCTTGAATATTATAAAATAGATTGAAAATAACAATAGATTGAAAATAACAATAAGAGTATTTGTCCTTAGAGGTACAAATGAATCGGGTCATCGATTCGAAATCCGATCTTATTTGGTTGAATTTGGATCACCCCTATTTGAATCTTTGCATCGAATTTGGATCCCTTATCCGATTCGAGAAGATCCGATCCGATATTATATATTTATAAATATAAATATATATAATACATATATATACGTTATTTATTTATTTATAAATATATTTTTATATTATATTTTTATAATTTTGTTAAAATATTTTTYTTTTTTTAAATATATATATATAATGAAAATTGATGAGGGGTGATTTGGCACGACCTAGAAAGTAAAGGTCACGTGGACGCGATTTGCCCRAAGGATGACAATTCAGCAAAAGGAGCCTAAGCAGTTTTTAGAGCTCAGGTGTTCAATCACCTCGGCACAAAGCCACCTCGGCATAAAGTCACCTCGACATAGAGGCACCTCGATACCTAATCCAATTCGAGGCCCAAGAACCGAAGTGGCACGTAATCGACTCTAGAAGCTTCCCAGCGAACTCTGAACCTCACGGGATTACGCCGCGTAACGGCTGGCCTTATCCTCTCCCCGCCTAGATCGGGTGGAGACGATAGACTTCATTAAGTGACACGTTACTCCCCAACTAAAGCAAAAACGGATCTCATCTACTCAGGCCGAATATCCCATAACCGTTTCGTAAGACCCTTGCCAGCTCAGCTATATAAGGGCAACAACCCCTCCAGGGCCCAGGTATGCGCGATTATTTGCTCACTAATACACTTATCATTCAACTTTCAGCTCGCAATACTAACTTAAGCATCAGAGTGACATCGTCGGGTTAGCTATCTCGGGTTCTTTGAGCTTCACTATTTTGTAGATTGAACCAGCTCGCTACGCAGCCAAGTTCCAGATCATCCTCCAGCTAGGAGCATCCAGACCGTGCTCCATCATTTGGTGTTGTTTGTGGAATCGATCGAAAGGTCATTCCAACCTTTATCTTACTATCAATGGACTCTTCCAGCAACACTGGGAAAGGTATAGACATGATCGCCACCGAGGGGCAAGATCAGCAATCAAATCTCCCTCAAGGTCCCACGGTGTGTATCGGTCAGTTTACCATTCCCCTCACAGTTTCGAGGGTTCCATCACTGTTTGTACCGCAGACCATCCCGCAAGTGAGCATCCCGCTCACCCAGGTCGGCACCGCCTTCTTAGAGCCATCTGTGATTCCCCCCAAAGTCGGGCACTCTCAGTTCGATGACTTGGTTCAATGTGTCCGGACGATGCAAATCCAGATGCAACAAGTCCAATAGTTCCAGCAATACTTCCTCTACCAGCGGCAATTTCCACCCTTGCACCCGAGCCTGCATAGATCCGCATAGGATGTCCGCTGATTCACCCATCGGGGCGAGGGGACATCGCAGGTACCAATACTCCCCARGAACTAGACTCCACCACAAGGCAGGACGGACGGRCAAYGCACTTTCCTGGTCTCTCAGAGGGGGAACCCGGGAGACAGGCCTGAAGTCAACCAGCCCAACAGAGCCAACCAACTGCAGCACTCATGGCCTGAGAACAACAAGCCGCGGAGAGAAGATCACCAGCTTGGAGCCTAGGGCGCAGACTCAAGGCAAGCCCCCTCCACGCCTCACCATGACCAGCGCAAGCTTCATAACCAAGAGGAGTCAGCGAGAAGGAACCCCGATTCACCTCGCGACAGTGTTCGGGAGCGTGAGAGAACTAGGGTCGAGGTACCAGACCAGACTGAAGTCAGTAGCACCAACGTCGAGCCGACGAAGAAGCAACAATGGCATCGTCACAAAACTCGTCGCTCTTCAGCCAGAAACAGTCCACCAGCAAAGCCTAGCCAGCCAGTGAAGCAGACCAAAGAAAGAGAAGAGGTGAGCTCGATGGCGACGAAGACTGCGCCTGCTCTACTGAGCCGGCCATCCCCCTGTCACCCGAGCTCCTAGCGGCCCCAATGCCAAAGGACTTCAAGGTCCCCCCGCTAGACAAGTGTGATGGGTTGTTCGACCCCAGTGACCACGTGGATGGATGCCTTCAAGTCTCAGATGCACCTCGTTGGGGCTGACAAAGCCTGCATGTGTATGGCCTTCTCCACCACATTCAGAGGAGTAGTTCGGACCTGGTATAGGAACCTATATGTCTTTGAGAAGTTATGGTGAGTTTAAAAGAAATGTTGAAAATCAAAATTCATGAAAAGTTCCTTATAATAGTTAAAACATTTTTAAACAAAGTCCAGCATCAAAAAAAAAAAACAAAGTACAGTCTCCTTGAATTAAAACGTCTCCCAACACATATCATCATGATCTATCCACTCATCTCATGCATAGTGAGTTAATTGGATCGGACACGAAATTGTTCCAGGGATTGGTTCCTATGTCGAATGGTTCAACCATCTAGTTTGAATGGATGGTCCATTCTAACTTTAAAAATAAATAAATAAATAAAATAAAAAACGGTCAAAAAACATTGTTCGGGTCGATGGTTCGACTGCTTGAATAAACGGAATCAACGGTTTTTGGCCAAAAAGTGATTTTCAACCCAGTCATGTTGAAATAGTTTTTATTGGGTAAAGATTCTAACTCACTTTAAACACCCAATCAGCATGCATCTCCCCAAAATGTGTTTTTTCTTTTTTATATTAGAAAAAGTCCAAACGGAACACTTGGATCGCTTATAAAATGCATTGATGCCAAACACCATCTATAATGTTCAACCACTAACTTCAACAGTATATCCATAACAACTTCGATTTAGGAAGATAACCAATTGTCATAAAGAAACCTGCTTAAAGCCAGCACCCCCTTTTGCCAAAGCGTGTGCAATGAGTTCAGATGTAGTCTAACAACGTACATAAGGAACATCTCTCTTTTCCAGGTGAGATGTTCCCCATATATGGCTGCAATGGCTGTTTGGACCAGATCCAGACTCGTGTGCAACATCGTTTTCATCTCTACCAAGGAATTGAAACTGCACCCATGGTCGGATGCCAACGAGATAGTGTCTTGAAGAATAAACCAAGTCTCTTCATCAGTAAGGGTGTCAATTGACTGATTTTAGATTGCACTCCGTTCAAATCAAAATCAATTTAGACGGATTGGACGGACCAACCGTTATAAATTTATATTGGATTGAGGCAATATTTGATCCATCGATAAAAGATAAGAACACAGGTGTCAATAGATCAGATTTGAGTTGAAACTAGTCGAAATCAACATAAATTTAAATAAATTGAATGGTCCAGCCATTAAATTGGATCGATCCAGAATGATCCAAAATATTCATTAGACTGAATTGGACCAGGTCCATTTGTAATGGACTCGCATTGTACTGGATCGGATTGGACCCAGTCCCACCATTTAACAGAATTGATAACATCATTAATTTGCAATTTACATCACATTTTTGAGGTTTTTCCCATTCATCTTAAAAAAAAAAAAACAACTTTGATTGATATTGTTTCACTATGGTGACACCAAAAGTTTACCGTTAAACAACAACAATAATGGGCTAAGCTTAAAACCCATCTAAGGGCTTTAGTTTGGGCGTAGGCCCAGATCCCAGGCTTGAAATTTTTTTCGCTATACTTCCTTAAATGCCTTAACTTGGTGATTATATTTAAAAAATAAAATATTTGGACAAGGGCTATTTTAATTTTTACAGTACTTTGAATGTGTTAACTGAGTAATAAGATTTAAAGAACCACCATTTGCAAACATTAATATTATATGATATACTATTAAAATATTCTAGTTTAACTTTTATGGCTTCAATATAAACTCACAGCAAATATCAGTACTAAAGCAATAGAATAGATATATGATATTTTACATTACATGATATATAATATATGCATATTTAGATCTGGATCACTCCGGTTGGACCGGATCGGATTCGTTCTGTTAATGGTGGATTGACTTGGACTGGACCATATCAGGTTTTTACACGGGTTTGGGACCGAACCGATTAACTCGAAGCGGATCAATGTAAGTAAATCGAGTCAGTTTGGATTCGGGTCGCGTTGTGTGGATATTGGTCAATCGGACGGTCCAGACTAGGAAAAGCACGTAGACACCAAACTATCCCGCCCGAAAAAAAAAAATTTCGGATTTGGTCCGGATCGACTTGTACTGGGTCGGGTTGGGTCGGGCTGTGTGAATATTGGTTGGACCGGACGACCCAAACCGAGCAGAGCAAGCAGTACCGAACATCCCGTCTGGGGTCTAATTTGGATTCGGGTCGATCCAGATCGGTATATGCTGGATCGGGTCAGACTGCGTTGAACTAGTCCGGACTTGGGTAAAATTGATTTGGATTTATGTTGGGTGAAGTGTGTTGATTGAAGACAAAACTAAATTTAGTCAATAATTAATAGAAAACTAATGTATTAATTATAAATTATTTAATTCAAATGAAGAAAATAAAAAAAAAAAGGCTAAGAAATTAATACTTATGTCTGTAATGGTTAACCCAATGGTTATCCACAACCCAACCCATCCCAATCCATTTAAATGGGTGGGTTGGATGATGGGTTGATCACACAACCCACCAAGTAAATGGGCCGGTTAGGTGGGTTAGATACTGGGTGGGTTCAGCGGGTTAGGTGAAAAATTGCCACCCCTAACCGTTCTAGGGTCTGATTCCTGGGCTGAATGGCCGAACGGATGGCCCATTCTGACAAAAGAAATAAAAAATAATAAAAAAGAGTTAAAAATGGCCAAAACCGGTCCGACCATCCAGTCCAGTCCGATTTTGAAAACATTGATTAATACAATGTGAAAAGATGCAATTCCCAAGACGAAAAATCTTCCATGTGTGTTAACAACCATAAGCCACCCGATCTTCGACGGTGTTGAGCACTCGAGCTCTTGATCTTTGAGTTCAACTTGTGTTCTTGCCAAGAGTTCTTTAACCTTGAATGTTTTTTTTTGGATCTCCTTCTTCACATATAAGTTTAGAATTCTTATTCATAGAATCCTCCTCACACCCACCTGACAGCATGTTGTATGCACAGTTGCAACTAATGTGAGGAGAAAATCTAGATTCACCTATTGTTAAATAAATTATTGTTCATGATTTGTCAAATAAACCACAGCAAAGGTACATCATATATTCTATTAAAACCATCATCAATTTTACTGTATTTATGCAATTCCAACCTTTGTTTCCACCTATCCCCAAACAGAAGGAACAATCAATTGTTGTTGTTATGACCCCCAAAACACTACCAAACCAAAGAACTACGGGTGCAATTTGGTTGGTTGGGTTCCGTTTGGATAGAAATTTGAAATCTAACATAGGTTTGATCATTTTATAAACTGAGTATAACTCGATTCAACATCAAAACCAAACCGAATTCAAATCAATTTGGGCCCTTTTTTATTGATTTTTAGAATCCAAGCCCAGCGCATAAGCCCAAATTCATTATCTCTGGAACTGTGGACTTGAAAAAAGCAATTCAAAATACAATCCAAGCCCAAAATTGAAGTGATGCCCCCCTTTTTAACCTAACTATCTGGTGTAGGTGTTTAGAAACTAACAAATAAAAAAATATTTAAATATTAATGTTTATCATACGGTTTTCGGTTCAGTTCGGTTAAAAAATTTTGTCAAACCAAAATCAATTTTTTAAAAATTTCAAACCAAAAACCAAATAAACCAAACCAAACTAGTCAGTACCCAAAATTGAACACCGGTCAAAATTTCTGGCTTGGTAGTTGGTACCAGTGTTTTCGAACCGCTGCTGACCTGGATGGTTGGACTGTTCGGCCCAGGAGCCATCCAAGCAACTAGTTCAGTTTTACTCCAAATCCAGTCCTTGGCCAAAAACCGTTGAATTGATCAATGACCCATTGACTCGAGTGATAGGACCATCAATCCGTTCAACAGTTTTTGGCCATTTTTTATTTTAATTATTGTTTTTTATCAAAACGAACTATTCATTCAAATCGAACAGTCGAACCATCAACCTAAAAACTGGTGACCAAAACGGTTCGGAGTTGCTTTTTAAAACATTGGTTGATGCCACTCATTGGACACATTTGGTCTACAATGCCGCCCCTTCTACAAAAGAGTAGTCGTCTTTGACAAGATTGGTCCTCTACAGATCCTATTGTCTTCACATTATTTTTGATACATTTGGTCCACTAAAATGCTGGAAGAGTTGTCTTTGGCAAGATTAGTTCCCAACAGATGTTATCGTCCTTCACAATTTTATTTTATTTTATTTTTCGCAATAAAATATATAGGCTGACTTGAAAAAAAAATTTGCCCATATTATTAAACATCAACGCCAACCTATTAAGGCAAGGGACATTTCTGAATATTTTATCTTACATAATTAGGGACGAAGTTGTTGATATCGTCCATTTCCACGACTATTCACCCCATCACTCAAATCCCATTGCCTTTGATATGTCATTCAAATTTGATCTCGGTCATATGGGCTTAAACCCATCTGCATTTGGAAGTCATGGGTCGTCCCAAATATCAATATCCAACCCCTTCTTCACTGCTTAATAAGTCTCTTTTACGAGGTTTTCACACCTTGCCAATAATCTTTTTCCACCTCATATGTAGGGATGGCAAGGTACCTGCCCCTATTCATCCCAATGGGGCGGTTTTTTTGTTTTTTGTTTTTGCTCGAATGATAGATTTTGGGGCGGGGACAGGTTGTGAGATTCTACAACTCATACATAGTTATATAAGTTAGGCTAAAACGGACCCTCCCCAACCCACATATTGTTAGAAAGCATATGAATTTTATGTATTTGGTGTTGAATTTAATAATATTTTAAGTTTTATGTGAATAATAATTGATAGTTTATGTATTTATTATATGTTTTAATCAAATAATAGGAAATTTTGCTATTTGTTTATATTGTTTTAATTTACTTATTTATTGTTTATATATAAATATAAATAATAGGAAATTAGACGTAGATACTAAATACAACCCATGGCCCAACCCTTTAAACAATGTAGGGAGGGTATGGTTGGGGAGGGTTTTATATTTTCATGTGTAGGGAGGGTTTGGATTTTCAAAATCCAACCTGTTACGGGTTGGGAAGTTTAGGGAGACAGGTAGAGTCTAGAATTTACAAAACATCCCAAAACCAATTGCAATGGTTCTAATTCCATGTTTTTCCTAATTAATAATTGGGTCGATTCCATTTCTTGCCTGTTTCGAACCAATTCAGATCTAGAACCAATTGTTTTATTGAATATATAATATTTCCTTAATTTTATTATAATTTTTATCATATTTTATATTTGAAATGGTAAATTGGATAGATAACAAATAATACAAGATCAGTTAAAAGTATATAATTTATTAACATATAAATAATTTAGTATTTTATATCATTTTTATTAAGGTTATATTATTAAAATTAAAATTTTAAATTATTTTAATATATAAATATAGTTTTTAGTATAATTGGGTCTAGATCCGTTAAACCCACTATTAACTAGGACAATTTTGGGTCTATGATTTTGTCCCAATTAATAATTGGTTTTACCTAGATCCTACCCATTGACAGCCCTAGGACTTATCAAATGGTAGGTAGGGCCAAAGCCTTTGTTAGTTGTTACTAAGACACTTCAAAATGACATTTTCTCTAAAAATCACTCTCACATAACCAAAGTTATCCAATGTTGCTTAAAACATCTTCAAAATGCTAAACCAAACAAGAAAAAGTGAGATTAGAAACAAAACACCTACAAGATGCTGGCATGATGGAAATGTGTTCATTATCTCCAACTCACAAAAACCTTACCTATACATCACTACAGTTGTACATTGAGAATATCTTCGACATTTGCGTGTTCCCATTTATAGAGAAATGTTCCCAATGTACAACTGTAGTGTCTTGAAGGTAAAAGATCTGAATTAGGCGGGAGTACAGGTAAGATGAAATCAGTAGAAGCATGATTGGCAATAGAAGGAGCCACATGGTTACCCGTACCATGAAGAAATGAGTCACATGCTTGGATTATTGGGGTAGGTCCATATTCCATCTAATTATAAACTGATTGCATTTGGGTATCCTTAGTTGGATCAATTCGAATATGAATTGGGATAAAATGGATATCCTTTTCAATCTCAAGGTAAAGCATATATACAACTTAGGTAGCTTCTTTGAGATTGTAAATTCCTTTTTTCCAAAATGTAGGTGGCTCAAAAGAGACTGTCCCCATGTTGTAATGTCCCGTGAATTTAGAAGCCTGCTACAATGTGAAGAAGATTCATACCAAGTCAACTGCCCAAAAGAAGTTATAGGAGTAAAAGAAATTTTGGGAGCAAGAGAAGAGAGCACCGGAAAAGAGAGATTGTTTGTTCTTCTTATATTATAGTTATATCCTTGTCAAGCCTTTTCACAGTCTATGAGGTGTATTATTGACTGTCCTAAGACTCACCAAGTGGTTGCAGCCTGCCTAATTTGTCTTCTTCATCTCATTCTTATTGTCATTGTCGTCGTCGCTATCATCAACTATCTTTGATATGCTCTTTTTATTATTCTTTAAGAATGAAAACAGGAAACCCATATTTCTTTTAGGGATAAGTGGACAATCCACCTCAAAATCTAAAATTACAGTTTCCTTCTAATTTATTGCTGCCCATAGATTTGATATCAATGCATGATCAGGATTCAGTCCATCCGTAGAAATCTTAGCTCCACTTAGAGGTGAACTGAACTATAAAAACCCTTTTTTCCATTCGAGGCACCCCCTCAACCTCCCCTTGCTTTGCCGCAGGCGGTTGGAGGTAAGCCTCTTGAGTCTCGGCCCATAAACATTTTACACTGTTTCGGGTTGGATTCATTCAAATTTTGACAAGAGGTCTTCTACCTGTAGGGCCATTCCATTATGGCTTTATTTTTCTTGTATACCCTTTATCTCCTCTCTCATAGAGTAGTAATACGAGGAATTAGAACTTCAAACAATCCTGAATTCTAAAATGGCTTTTCAAATCAAGTTGACAAAAGAAGTTTTTTTTTTTTTATTTTTATTTTACAGAACCTTCATTTAGAATTAGAGGAACATGGGAAGCATTGACTTCCATCATTACAGAGTACTAAGTCATATTTACAAGCATTATAGGCTAATTTATGGGCAGTCAGCAAGTGCAGCACTTGTTCCTTGATAGGCCTGGTTACTTGGTCACCAAAAACATGTATTGTAGTCTATGAAGAAGGGCCCTCCCACCATTCTGCTTGCAGAGGACTGACAGCTGAAATTCTTTCTGCTCTCGCTCTCTCTCTCATGTATATAGGCTATCATATTTTGTCATTATTGAAAAACCAGTGACTGCAAATTCAGATGCTGAGCTGAAGGAAACATCAATATATAGATGAGACTGAGCAGTAGAATGGACCCATATGTTTGGGGTGTCAATTGGACTGGATTTGGTCCAATCTGATCCAGTCCAATGTGAGTCCATTATAAATAGATCAGGTCCAATTCAGTCCAATGAATATTTTGGACCATTTTGGATCGTTCCAATTCAATGTCTGAACCATCCAATCTGTTTAAATTCATTTTGATTTAGATTGATTTTAACTCAAACCTAGTCCATTGACACCTATATTCTTATCTTATATCAATGGACCAGATATTTGCTTAATCCAACCCAATTCAATATAAATTTATTATGGACGGATCAGGTCCAATCCAATCTAATAAATATTTTGAACCGGATTGATCCAATCCAATATATCTTGTTAGCCCATCCAATCCATCCAAATTGATTTTAGACTAGACGGATCCAATCCAAAACCGGTCCATTGACACCCTTACCCATATGAGCTCTTGTTCCTCCTTTCATAGATGAATCAGTTTACATTCAATCCTGTCGTGGACGAGTTGGTGAGGCATTTCTTTTTATGAATAGCATCAGGATTGATTCCTATCTGAGCCGTGATGCATACGGCTCAAGCATAGTGACATGTAGAAAACATATGATCCCAAGATTTTAAACAGGTCTGAGAGTAGAATTTTCCTTCAGCTGACTCTAGCTTTCGTTTAGTTTGCGGGAATAGAGGTTTAGAATCAGAATTCGAATGGTCCAACTGTTTGATTTGGTTGGGTGGAATTAAAATTATATTCTCTTATTCATGGTGAAATGGCATTCTCCCATATGAGGGAATGGGAGTTCACATCTGCACCCCACTAGCGGGCACCCCACAACGTCCCACAGCACATTCCGGCTATATATTGGAAACAACTCCCAATAATAATACCAGAAATGATGATATCATCACCAAGAGATGTTTTCAATACACAGCAGAAATGTGTTGTGGGGCGCAGATCTGAACTCAAGGAATGGTTATTTCAATTCCTTCCCCTTATTTTGCGAATAAAAATCCATTCTAACCAATTCCGATTCTGATTCTGATTTTGATTCCAGTCTGAACCAAACAGATGATAAGAATATATCACTCTGATTCTGATTCCAATTCCACTTCCGCTTTGATTCCAACTATGAACCAAATGGATCCAAATGCAACTCTATCTAATATTCTGGCCCAACATAAGAAAATTCAGTAGAGGTTGCTAACAATTGCTACTTAGGCTGGTTTGAAGAGAATTAATTGGGGGATGTTTGGAACTGTAGCTGTTTTTCAAAAAATTGGTGGCACATCGGATCCATATAAGCGTTCCAACAAATGCCCATGTATCACATTGTTTAGTTTAGTTGATTATTAAAAAATCGGGCATGTTTTGAAAATCGGGACCCCACCAATGCATGAAATGCCAAATTTGGTGTTTCATGCATCAGTGAACTGTTTCCCCCAACAGTTGACTGATGTGTATCCTATGTGGTGCTTACCTGTCAGAACATACATGAAAAACAGTGATGAAAATCACCTTACCAAACAGCATAGTATTGCTCACTGCTTATGTGGCAGAAGCTTTTTTTTTTTAAAACGGTTCTTGAAAGCAACGCCCATACTTGGATTAGAGATTTGTAAACGGTGAAACCATGAATATAAAATATTAGATTATAAATTTACATAATTATACCTATAATAATAATAATAATAAACCCGAAAAATAAAACATATGTATAAAGAAAAAGTGCCAAGTTAGCCTCTTGGTGGGCCCTCTAGAAGGTCACACAGTGGAGATGCAGAGATTGAATCCAGCCTACTCCTAAGAAAGTAAGAAAAGAGCTACCCTCTTTGCATAGCCCATTTACATTGCAAAAATGGGCTACATAAATGTTATTTTATACTTTGTTATATGCTTAATTATAACATTTTTTACACAAATTGAATAAGCTCGATGCTTAATGTATTCATATATTCATATGTTTTATTTATTATTTTTATGTTTAATACATTAGTTTTAGGATACAATTTATTTCTTCTTATTTATATTTATTTCTTTATTAAATATATTTGTTTTAATGTGGTTCAGTATTTTCCAAATTTCATTTTGTATTGTATTTTATGTTTAAAATCCTTTCTACCTAAATAAAATAATCTTTTTCACTTAATTAGTTCATTTACACATATTTTAGTTTATTTCTTGATATAAAATAATTTATAAAATTTTTAAAAGAATATTTTTCATCATTTTCAACTTCTTTATTGAAACTAAATAACTTGTAAATAAGAGTGCACGAAAAGATTTTGGCTTATAGGTTGATTAATCCCATTGTGATGCAATCTCACGTTTGGCACATTGAGACATATAGTGACACGTTAAAATTTGGGTCATTTGCTAAAACACTCTATAGTTTCATGGATTTACTAAAACCAATCCTATAGTTTGCATTTTACTAAAACACCATCTATAGTTTATAATTGATTTATTTAATCGGTTTTACGATGGATGATAGTGTAAAATGACAGTTTTGACCCTAATGCTTATTTGAATAAATTTAATCAAAAGAAAATGAAAATGAAAATACCATTTTTGCCCTTAACAAAACACAAACAACCACTCTATTTGATTTTATTTGGTCAATTTTGTTTTCTATATGAAAGTGTTAGGGGTAATTTTGGAATAAACAATCATGGGCCTATGCCCTTGAACATTTTCCATTCAGTTTAGGTGATCATATTAATATTTTCAGATGACAAAACAAACACTTCTTGGTGAAAATTGGATTAAATAAATAGGTTGTAAATTATAGAAGGTGCTTTAGTAAAATGAAAACTATAGAGTAAGTTTAAGTAAATCTGTAAAACTATACTAGTAAATGACCCTTAAAATTACTATATTTAGCAAATAAGAAGAGCTTTCTGAATTTTGAAAAATATTTCATTTCAATATTATTTTAATTTTTTTTGTGGGGATACACAATGAGGTAGTCCATCCCCCATCCCCTTAAGCCCTAATCTTTGATAACAGCAGCGTTTGATCTCAGGTCTTTGCTATAATGAGGCAAAGATCCTACCAAGAGAGCCACCATCAGTTGAATAAATTGAATATTACTTTTAAATTGTGTTTGGTTTGATAGAAAATAAAAGAGGATAGAGAGTTGAGAAAAAGTTTGGGAATTCACAAATTTTGTTAAGAACTTTTTCACCTTACATGTCTCTCTTTTATTTTCATTCTAGAGGTTAAAGGAAAATCATAATAAAGTCACATTTCATATGGCCAAGGATCAAAATATTGATATGATGTACCCACATTTGTATCTGTATTGGGTATATCATATCTGTATCGGTGGACCCCAAAACGCATGAATATATTAGTGCAAATAAGTTTTTTAAAAGTTTTAAAACTTTGGGATAATCCTAGACAAATGCTTATAAAATACCCAACACACCAATACCTAAGTTGGGCGTCCATGTGTATCTTTATTTTGACCTTTGCATGTGGTATCTAAGGGGGTTACCATTCTTGCTGGGAATGTTCATGAGATTATATCGTTTCTTTCTCATGGGTGAATACCATTCTTTCTGCCTGTTTATTTAGAGAGGTGAGTATACTGACATCAATCTTAAAATAAAGTCTCTTCCCACCAGGAAGTAGACACAATTTAGGCTCTGTTTGGTGTACATTTCAACTACAAATTTTGCATCTAGAAAATTAATGCAAAAATTGCAGCACCTTCCTCCCACTTTAATTCTCTCTCATACAAAGTGAGGACCACATTGTGTTGGCTCTTATCATATTATGGGGTGGGATCTGCCACATGACTCAATCAAGAGTGAATACATCAATGAGCTGTGCAGATACCAATTGTATTATCTATCACAAGTGTTTTAACTCCTAATTGGGTTATGTAGCTCGTTGTACATGCCTTGTTTGTAGTAGATCTGGAGTGTATTGCTCTTCACAAACAAATAGCCTTCCTCTTGCCTCCATTCTCTTTCATATAAGGTGGAGACCACTTCATTTCAAATTTCACTTTTCGCAAACAAACAAGGCACCAACGAGTTCACATTTGTAGCTCCCATGTGACCCCTCAATGAAACATGGGCACACCAGTGGGCAGTGATGGAGATTAAAAAGCAGTTCCCTTGATGTTTTGAATTTATTTCCATTGCCGACATGGGGGGATGGGGAGGTGGGGGGGTTGCAAAAAGGAGTGCTGCAATCACAGTCATAGCAAATGTTCTTTCGACTTATGAACCAATGATTTAGATGGTCACTTGGCATCCCTAGAAAATTGGAAGTGCAGGATCGAACCCACAGAATTACAGGTGATAGGGTTAGTTGACCTTTCATTCACTAAGATTGGATTCAATCCTCACAAGACCATGCTCACGTTGTACTCATAGCCGTTTGCAACCGTGTATTGGGAATCCGAGTTCTCATACACCCTACCCTATCCCTTCCCTTGTGGTTTTAAAAGGCTATGAAGCAAGGTGTTGAGACATACACCTTGAGGCAAGGCAAAGCCAAAAACGCCTAGCTTCAGACGCCTTATCAATGGGCTAAGAAGCTACCTCCTCAGGTTTTATGAGGAATATACCTTACCGCCTCATGTATATTGGGGCTTGCTACATATGGGGGTTTGCTCAATGCTACTTCCTTATAGCGAGTTGTGACCTCCTCCCAACAAAAACTGTCCTAACACATCTTATGAGATTTATTTATTTTTCTTTTTTGTTGGGAAAAGATCCAGATTCCTTATAACATCCTAATATCCCTTGTAACCTCCCATGTTCAAAAACATGCTGGGCCTCACCAATATGGGGCCTTGTAAGAGATAGGATTCAGTGCTCACAAATCATACGACCGTGTTCACACCATTCTCAGAGCCTTTCACAGCCGTGCATTGGAAATATCTCTTCCGTACTTGTATGCTTTTTCTCACGAGGAGATATTCCCAATGCAAAACTGCAAGGGACTGTACAAACCGTGTGAACACAGTCTTGTGAGGACCAAATCTGATTTCACCTTCGAAACAGATGAGGGAGGAGAGAAATGGCTGTGGTCTAATGGGTTGGTCACCAAAACTGACCCCTTGTAACTATTAGTGGGACAAAAACTCAAGCCCAGCCCTTTGATCCATCAGCTGTGCCTGGGCCAACTCAGAACTAGGCCCTGTGAACTGTGACTCATATAAGGTCGGACAGCCTCAGATGAAATACATAGTTACTAAGCTTTCTCCCCATGTATTGACAAAAGTACTGTCTGGTTGGCCAAGGAAAGTATGCAAATCCTAACACCGTGCGATCTTCTGGGCCAAGATAGGACCAGCCCATGCCTGGGGCCGGGAGTCCTACCAAGAGTCAGTCTAGGACTTGTCTTAACTCCATATTGGCACCACGACACACAAAACCCGGTATGGTTAGGCTAGGACGGACATGCATACCAGGCTACTAGCCAAGACTAAGTTTGTTCTTATTTCAAAATTGGGCCAAACTGGGACTATTGGTACACTACCCCTCATAATCTTGCCTTGGCCCAATTAGAAGCTGATCAGACACAACTCCCCTATTGCTGATCCATTCCATGAGTGACCCATACCGATTAAGCATTCCTAAGAGATAAGATAATCATACTTCAGTAAAAAGTAAAAACCAATCTCAGAAGTCACAACTCTCTTTCATGGGGTCAACTAACTACAATTGTCTGAGCTTGGAGACCTTTACCAAAAACACTGTCCTCTAAGAGTCCAAACCAAGGACAGACCAACTTTTAGATGCATAGGATTCATTGTCATTTCTCACATGGCCTACAATACTGCATTTCATCGTCTCTTTGCAATCATTATGAACACGGGTTGCGTGATCCACATTTTTGGGGACCCAGAGTTAGGGCTGGTTGGATTGTCATTGATTGTAATGCCCCACAGCCCAGCCCAGATGAGCCACGATTGGGTCAATATCCGGGTTGAGGTGCCCATTTTCATAGATTGTGGTTTCGAATTCAATGTGTTCAGGAGAAGAGTTCACATATAAGATTGTGGGCAACTTAGCATGCTGCATTCTTGTGAGTCAGATGTACTCCGGCCCAATGTATCACAATGTATTAGTGCATATTGTACGATATATATCGGCTTTTGAACCCGCTGATATATTAGATACGAATCGGGATTTGCTCCTTACATCCCATCGTGTATTGGGAACATCCCCCATGAATAACAACACCCAAGTACAGAAGATGTCTTCGATGTGCCGCTGGGACATGTGAGGTTGGTGTGAGAAGTGCTCAGTACTAGGAATTAGGACATGTGACAACTTTTGAAGGTTAATACCCTTCTTAGAAAAGTCATAGCTCAATTCTTAAAACTAAAAGAAATAAAAATCTAGAAGTATCATCCCTGCAAAAAAAGAAAACTCATTTGATTCTATTTGTTAAACCCCATCCTGTGGCTATTTATTGACAGCAGAACAAAATTAGGGAAGATTTAGGTAGCCCAGTACGACCATAGTTTTGTGCTATAGCCAATATTGCAACATCAATCCATTCATTTATGGAAAATCATATTAATTGAAAAGTAAAATTTAAATGGGTTATTGTGGTTGGACCGATGTAGCTCTCACTAAATAGTTTGTTTAGGACAACCAAATGTCCATATCTAACTGTTTAATTCAAACCCTATTAGTTTCCTGATAAAAATGTTAAAAATACAGCTGATGTGGGTCCTAAAAATTACAGATTCACCCCCTCTACTTTGTATTTCCTCTATGTAATGACTAATGGCATATGCACGAATTGGAACTCCATGAATTTTGATGGGCCAGAAAATGGGTAAGCCTAACCCTTGGGGAGACCTAAAATCCAGTCCAAAACTTGTCATCATTGGGTTAGAAAGTAAATCAGAATTTCTGGGCCCAGACTACCTTGCATATTAACCAAGCCCAACTTTGTCAACTTGGGCCATTTGAATCCTGCACCACAAATGATACCTTTGCGCTAAGCTGAACAGCAAGTCAGCAAATAATATTGTAAGAGGTGTTCTTATAGACATCTGGGCTCTCACAGTTCCAATCAAGGGGATATATGTCATTTTATCAATAGAGTTCAATCGTGGTGTATTCATTGATATTGGCTACATGTTAAATTTAGATTTCAATTAATTATTTTAAATTTTATTTATTATTTATTGTAAATACGTTCAACCAATTACGTCTTTTATTGTACGATACAACAAATGCACCGTAAATTTTGTCTTGTTAATATGGCCAACAAAATTACATCTTCTTCTATCAGTGTCGCTTTGCTATCATCTACTGTGCACACAGGTACATAGTACGCGCGTAGTTCGCGCGCCACTCTGTACACACAAGCCAATGTTGGAATGAGATATACATGGTGACAGACAAAATCTGCTTGATAAGCCAAACAATGCTTTGGCGTGAAAATGCATTCATTTGATCCTACCTCTTCCGCTTCTGTCAGACTGTCACGGCGGTAATTAACTAATTAATGCAGTCAAGTCTCAGTTTGGAAAGAGGTCATGTAGAGTGTAAAATTTTATATTTTATATTATTTTGTATATATTTATATTGCACATATTTGTATTTATACTCTTTCCAAATTGAGTTCAAAGGAAAAGGATTAAATAAATCTGGCCTTCATCATTCATTCATCTTGTAAAGAAGGAACAGGATCTTAAAAGGAAAGGGTAAAATGAATTCTTCCCTCCTCAAATGGTGAAAAGTAGGCATCAAAATGAAAAAGAACCGAAAGAGAGAATTTTATTGTAATTGAGGGGCTGTTTGGCACATCTTTTTAGGTAGACTTTTCAACAGCCCATTAAATATAAAAGATTCATGGAGCTTTTGGGGTCTTGCCTTTAAAGAGTACCAAGACTGTTTGATTGTGGTCTACCTGGCTGTTAAAAACAGTTGGGAATTGGGTGGAATTGGAATCCCATTCCCATTCCTGTTAAAATAGCATTCCTCCATTTAAGGAAATGGGTACCATTCCCTACCCCTTCTTTTGGAATGAAATCCCATTCCTGCTGATTCTAATTCTCATTTCCATTCCTGTTTGAACCAAATAGGCTATGGGAACAGACCATTTAGATTCTGATTCCAAAGGATTTTGATCCTGATTCCAACTACAAACCAAATGAACCCTTTTTTTTTTCTTTTGCTTGTTTGTCTTTTGGTCTATGCATTGCTAGGCGAAAAACACCATTTTTTGATCTTTTGAGCTTCCCACGGACCGAAACATATGCCCAAAAACGAGCCAAACACCACTTTAAATCTAGAGCCCGAAGGAAAGAAGGAATAAAGGGGTGTGACCGGAAGAATTGAGGTGGTGGACGAATGGATGAGGTGGAATGTTGCTGTACGACGCTTGCGCACAAATTAAAAAAAAAAAAAAACTCAAACGCCCTGTTTTGACATCTTCTCAATCCGGCCTGTTGAGAGCCAAGAAATGGTTGGCAGGCACTTCACGTGCAAAGATGCATCAATCATGGCTGTTAATCCAACCCACCCTTTTTTTTTTTGAAAATTATTTATTTGATAGACTGGACTATCAAATCCCAAATCGGTATCCTATGCATGATGTCGTTGGAGAGAGAAAGAGAGAGAGGACAGATGGGAAGAAAGAGAAGATATATAAGGTGATGTTTATGGGGTTCAGAAATCAGAAGTTACCAGTCTCGTCACCGCCCTTCTTCTGCTTCTTCCTCTAACGTAAGTACCAAGTTCTCACCAGAGAAGTAAAACCCGGAAAATCATGGAAGCTGCACTCAAGATTCAAGAGAGATCAAATTAGAGAAGAATATATATAGGACTTCGTGTCTGTATTATTAGAATAAAAAAAAGAGCATATATACCAACCACTCCTCTCTCTCTGTTGCCTCCTCACGCACTCCTCCTCCTCCCTTCCATTATTTTCTTGTATCCACACCGTCCAGTTCTTCTTCACCACCATGTCCACAGATCTCCAACTTCGTTGTAGTCTGCCGGAGATCCGGGTTCGGCCTGCTGCTGAGATCCAATCAGAGCGCTCCCGTCAAGATGGTGGAGCTGCAGAGAATCAGCAGCTGGACTACGAATGCTCAACCCCGACTTCTGAAGAGAGCAAGATACCCATCATTCAGAGCTGCCCACCAGCGCCAAGGAAGCCCAGAAAGGTAGTCCTGTGCAAGAGAAAGTTCTCAGAGAAGAAGCTGCAATTCTTTCGATTTGTAAGCCACGATGAAGTCGAGTCCTTCTTTAAATCCAGCTTTCAAACGCCTCTGCCCATCTCTCGTCACGTCAAGAAACGAAGGTGTGCGAGTGAATGAACGAATTCTGAATTGTTGTATGTGTCAATTTCCATATGTAGATACTTTCGTCCAACATCCCTAAATTTGGCTGATCTATGCTAAAGTTTCAGTCCATCTGTTCTATTCATTTGAGGATAGGATTTGTTAGTTCTTCTGGATCGATCTTTCTTCTTCTGCTTCTTCTTGGGTGGGTCTTCTTTGGTGGGCTTTTTCTACTTCTTCATTTTCTATCAAAACTGTATGATACTATATATCCGTTGTTTTCTTCTCCTGGTTCTTAATTGGCATAGGAGGATGAGTTCCAGGGAAGAGGAGTTGTTTTTCTTGGCCTGAAGTGAAGTAGAAAAGCCCACCATGAGTTGTGATGAGTGGTTGGCTCTCTAACGTTTGACAGTTTTTTGGTTTGAGTGGTTGACACGGCTTCTGTGATGACTGATGATGATTAGTTTAGAGAGAAGAACAGAAAATAAATAAAACTCATTGTTGTGATTGCAACATGATGAACTGTATTACAGGCACATATTTTCACTGTTTCATGCAGATCGTTCGGCCTTTTCTTTCTTCTTCTTTATAATATTTTTAGGATACAAATATATATTAGTCAAAACATTATTTATATCATAATAAAAATTAATCTGATTAATACATCCAGAAGATCAGAACTAGCTCCAGCAACTCAGCTCAACCAAATCTGTATTATATCAACATCCATGAGTTTGCAAAGAAGTAATAAGAACTGAAAAGTTGAAATTGCGATCGATGGAATAATTAACGGCACCCCATCACTTGAATTGAGAGAGTTTCACTGTTCTTGTTCACCCTTGAGGTCTGGCTAGAGGCTAGAACCCAATGGTAGAAATAGAATTTTGAAGTGTTGAACAAGTACCCAAAGGACCTGATCATCCTCTACGTTGAGGCCTGCACAGATCCCAGTTGTAGAAGTATAAGAGTACCAAAGATTAATTAATTAATTTCCATGTACTCAGACAGGTCTGTTTGGAAAATCCATATGGAAAACCAATTAGGAGGATTTATTTATTTATTTATTTTTGGGTTTAATTCATACATAGAAGAGAGAATTCTCATTATCTAGTGATTTAAGAAAACCCAATTTTCTTTTTTAGATCTCACAAAGGATGTTTCTGTACTTGTTTTAGTAAAAAAAGAATATGGATGTAAAGGTGGTTATTGTACGCAACCCAATTTTTGTATAATCTAGAGCAGACCCGTATACCCATTTATGATTTATGCCCATTATAAGGGAGTAATTACTAATTAGATTCAATTTCTTAATAAAAACTAAACTGAATTGGTTGTGGTTGGATTTAAAGGGTTCGATTATGATATTGGAAAAACTTACAGCCAATCAACCGATGTATCCATCAAAATTTAAGGGGTGTTTTGATTGATCAAAGCTATTCCAATATTATCATAGATTTTCCGGAGTTTAAATAATCTCATATTTGAGGGGGCAAAAAGAGGAGATCGGAGACATGGGCACACTGGTGATGAAATTTAAAAAATAATTCAAGTGGGATATTTAGAATTTAATTTCAACACTAGCATGTTTGTGTTTAATTGGAGGATCGAAAGGGAGTGTTATAACCACTATTATAATATTATAATAGATGTGCTCTTGATGAAGAGAATAAGTTGATATAGACCTAGACCACTTCTTAATAAAGCCTTTTTTTTTTTCATTTGAAAATTTGTACAGAAAAATGTAGCTCTTTTTATTCTTTTTGTGCAAAATTATAACATCACACATCAATAGAATGTGTGGTCTATATTAGACGTTCCAAAGTGGATTCTTGATGGGAATCCAGCAGGAGAATTCACTTTCGTAGTGGCCAAAGTTTTGGATGATGTTCCAACTCCTAACCCCCAATTGGGCCCAAAATTTTACAGGTGGCCAATTTAGAAAAATGGTCACTTCACTATGAGTATATACTTTGAACCATGCACGGAGCCGCACATCGGGGAACATCTCCATACTTGTAAATTGTCATTCATGGGGAGATGTTTCCAATACACGACTACAATTTGTTAGTTGTGAGGTTGGTGTGAGGTGCACTCTGTGAATAGTAAATCCGAATTCCATGAGCTGCTCTTATCTTCTACGTGGCTATGAATTTAGCCATGTCAGATCGCCAGAGATTCGCCCGGCCACTTGATCCAATACAAGAAGCATTTTCTTCTGGTAATTAATATAATCCAATCAACCTAATCTGAATTCTGAAGAGAGTGGATCGTCTAGAGATGAACTTCGTTCTATCTAGCATAATTCTAAGGTGGAATTGGTCTTTACCTCTAAGGAGAAAAGGAAAAAAAATTAATTGAAGCAATAGATCATATCTTTTTGTTGGACTTAGTGCAGTAATATGTAGTAAATTTCTCTTTGGACGTTCTCCAAACAAGTGATAGATTAAGATCAGTCACTGTCTATGTAGTAGTAGTGGGCAACTCTTTATTTAATTCTTGGTTTGTTGGACTGTCCCGATCCAACAGTGGTCCGAATTATTGGAGTACTTAGAACCCATTATTTTTTCATGTTCCGGCCAGACTGACGGCCTATCCCCCCTGTTAGATAGCCTCCTAACAGAAAGTCTGCAATAAAACAAAGACAGTTAGTTAGCAATCTCTCTCTCTCTCTCCTTGAACCCGACCCATTTTGGGTCGGGTCATAATTAAGCAGGTACCCGGACCTGGAGACATGTAATGTATGTACAACAATCAACTTGAACTTCACACTACAACGAGGAATGATGAGAGAAGAAGCTTTAAGGAGAGCTTAGAGTGTAAGCTACTCTTGATTTATTGTTAATTTTTGACGGAATAAAGAGGATTCTTGCATCCTTTGGAAGCGAACATGAAGTCATTTGACTGTCTGAGAATAATAACCAGATGAATGCAATGTGGTATATGGAAGATGGAGGAAACTTGGAAAAGAGGGTCTACATCATTTCTTTTACTGCCCCATCTCCATTTGTTTTCATCTCTCTCTGAACTTACCTTTTCTGTGCCAAAAGAAAACAAAAATAAACATGGGAAAGGAAAAGCAATGAAAGTAAAGTCTATCTATATTTATATTAGAAAGAGGAGAGAGGGTAGGTGTCTAGGTTCATTTTTCACAATGTGGTTATCTATTTTTAATTAAATTATAAAAATAAAAAAATGTAAGAAGTTACAATAAAGCCCACTTAAGTCTTAATTATAAAAATAAACAATAACCTAAATTTACAACATACAAAAATAGGTGTCAAATAAAATTTATTAGAATACATGAATAAAATTATTAGAATACTGAAGTACGGGTTCTTCTCTAGTTTATATTAGAAAGAGGAGAGAGGGTAGGTGAGAGATCCTCTAATCTAACCACAGATCTAGTTCACACCCTCCTTCTACTCCTCTCGTTTTTCACAATGTGGTAATCTATTTTTAATTAAAATATAAAGAATAAAAAATGTTTAAAGTTACAATAGAACCCTCTTAGTGTTTTAATTTTTCTAATAAAATCCATCATTACATTCATTGTTAACGAATCTCATATCTGAAGAGGAGTCCTGCACCATAATCTATGACAATGTGTTTATCAACCCCCCCAAAAAATAATGAAAATAAATAAAGAAAAGAATGATCCAAATGCATAGATCACAACATAACTTTATCTATTGCCTTTATATGATAAAGCTTAGGAATGCCAACGGGGCAGGGCGGGGACGGGGAGGCTCTCCCCATCCTCATCCCCGTTCCCATGGGATCCTCAATCCCCGTATTTTTTTATAATATTAATCATTTTGTTTTTATTTTTTATTTTATTTAAAAAAATAAAAATGAAATAGTTAAAATTTACAATATATTAAAAAAGATTAAAATATATTCAACCATATTTTTAAAATATTAATATATAAACGTATGTGTACATATATAACGTATGTATACATATATACATATATATTAGTGGGATCCTACGGGGCAGGGATCCCGCTAGGCAGGGAGTACTCTTCCCGTCTCCGCCCCGTCCCTACTAATGGGGATGAAAATTTCCCCATCCTCATCCCTGCGGGAGGAAAATCATCCCCATCCCTGCCCCATTCAGGGTGGATCCCCACGTGATTGGGGAAATGGGAAAAATTGTTGTCCTTAATAAAGCTTAATTCCTTCCTATGATAATCTTAAGAGGGTGCATTCCCTAATATGAGTTGTTATTTTTTAACCGTGGGGTTGGATTAGTATAAAATAGGGTATTGATGCTAAAATTCGATATGGAGAAAGCTAGAATATTTTTAATAGAAAACGGATAATATGTGAATAAATTTATTTATTTATTTATTTTAGGGGCTGTTTGTCAATGTGCATGGTTTTATGTTTTTTGAAAGAACAGCAACTGCAATGTGAGTGAAAAGTATTAAGGGGGTGTTGCCAATATGCACATGATTTTGTTTAGAGCCTCCCCAAATTTTGCTAATGTGATAGTTGCTTTTGTTTTGAAGAAAAAAAAAAACATACATATTGCCAAACTTCCTTTTAGCTTGTAACTATCTTTAATTAGATCCTACTATACTATGATGAAGAAATGAATATTTGCAATGTGTTAAATTTCCATATCAACTAATCAAATTAAGGTCACCACATTACATTTCACAAGGTGTACTTACCAATCAAATGAATCTCCAATTTAGGTGATTAATACTAGTTAGCTAGGGTTGCTCGTAAACCAAATCAAATCGGATAAAAGGTAGATCCAAATTTGTTTGTTTATAATTGAATTCAAATTGAAACTTATCCATCATATTTATATTGGATTTGAATCAAATTCAGATAGGATATTGAGTAGTATAAATAAATTAAACCAAAAATGACAAAATATTATACACTATTGATTAAGTGAACTGAAAATGACTTTGATATTATACATATTTCATGAATAAAATGAATTGATTAAAATTAAACATATGACAACAACATTCTAACCACTACTAGATACAATATAACTAGGGGGTGAATCCATATTTGATCTAATTATGGGACAGATTTGGATCACACTTAATGAGATTGAATTTGAATTCGGACAATTGGTATCAAGGATCAAAGTATTGCAATTCAGATAAGGATATACTTTGAAAACACATATATGGATATTGACAGAAGATATGGAAATGCTTGGATACACTAGGAAAACATATACGAATCAAATAAATGCATTAACAACACTAAATATAAAACCAAATTATTTATGAATAATAAAATAAGGTATAAACACATGAGAAATGCACACTTTAATAGGTTATGTGAAGAGAAACATTACAATCAAACAATACTTCAACTCTATCACATGTACACATCATAAATAATTACCATTCTATTTCAATTTTTATTATATTTTTGGGAAATTTTATTTTATGTAGTATTTTTTATCTAAACAAAAACTATATTTTTTCAAATAATAAATACGTTTTCATTTTAACATATGATTTTTTATTTTATATGTAATTATAAAATAAAGCATATAAATCATTTAAGGTAAATAATATAAATTATATTTATAATTATCACTTTTTATTAATTTTTTGGGAAAATTAAATCTTAAATTATTTATTTCAATTTTTACAGTTATAATTCTATTTCAATTTTCAT
>NW_010729227.1:449410-492550 GCF_000365185.1 Nelumbo nucifera | reverse complement strand
ATTATCACTTTTTATTAATTTTTTGGGAAAATTAAATCTTAAATTATTTATTTCAATTTTTACAGTTATAATTCTATTTCAATTTTCATAATTATAATTTTTAATTTTTATTAAAGTTTAAAATCAATCTAAAAACATCAATATACAATTTTGTCAAACTAGGCATCGATATGCTTCTGTATTGGTGCATATTGGATTGTATATAATCGATATGACACAATACAGTCTGGTATGGAGGTGCATCATGCCACATGACTCATGAGATACACCCGTATTCCATGACCATGGATACAAATGTGATACACCCCATATCGAAAGTATTGTATTGACACTTTAAACCTTGATTAGGAGCCATGATCGATTTGTATATTAATATGCAAAAGAGAAAAGTGGATGCATTTCATACAAAATCGATACAAACTATAAAATATAGCTAAAACTCATTTAATCCAAACTCAATTTAATTTGATCATGCAGCAATCCTTTGACAATAGTAAGCTGGGATCATAACTTAACAACAAAACAGGATTCATGTAGCTGAAGTAATGGTTGGGAGGCCTGTCCCTCTCTATAACTATTGGAGTTTTGTTAAAACCATAAAATGGTGATGTCCCTCATTAAATTTTGAAGTAATGGTTAGGGGGGTCTGGGCCTCCCACTGCATCCAACCTCCCTTTAATTTAAAGAGATTGTTGTCTGCCCAGCTAGATAGCCAAATAAATTAAATAAACGGACAGGACCTTCATCATGTGTCCCTATAAATGTTTCAATTTATCTGCATGTGCTGTTCTAGTCAGGAAAAAAGAATTAAAATGAGAAAATACAAATTAAAAAAACTTATAAAAATACAAAGCTTTCATGCACTCTATCTTATCCATTAGTTTTTAGTTCGTACAGAAAATGCCAAATGCACAAAACCTAAATGCTTGGCTGCTGATTGCATCTACCAGATTGTCTTACACCAAACATATATATGATCTTTGACCATCTGACTATTAGTTCAGGTTTCTGTTTTTTTTTTTAGTAAAGTTAGCTCAGTTTGGATATACTGGATATATCTTCATGTCAAATGATTCTTTCTGTGTTGAGGTTTGGAGAGAGAGAGAGTTTTTTATTTTTTTAAAGGAGAGAGAGAGAGAGAAAGATTTGATAAATAATGGGAGCTTTATTTTGTTTTGTCCCGGAAGTTCAGCCACTTCACGCCACATACAAAATTTTTCAACAAAACAAGAGATGTGCTGGCTCGTAACCACGGTAAAAAATCAGAAGTAAACATTTCAAAATGGAGGAGCAATTTTTTTTTTCTTTTTTTAATAATGAGCTATTAACCAAACCATGAGCCTATTTTTTAAATCGAACGGGTACCATCGGATTTTGGAAAACCGTGAATAACCGAACCGAATCAGTTAGTTAAACAGTTGATCGGTTCAAGTTTTGACTGATTCATTTCTTTGGTTTTTTGGTATTTATAATATATTATAAATAAATATAAATATATAATATAAACACCAGAAGTATATATATATATATAGTGTATTATAATAAAATAATATATATATATATATATATACCAGTTAGTTTGATTAATCACCAGTTTTTCATATATAATGAATAATGATCAGTTTAGTTTTATCGGTTTAATTTGGTTTTTTAATTTTTCGGTAATTCATTGAACACCCTTAGGAGCTACAGTGCAATGCAACAGTCTTTATAGTCTTACATTGAGAATATTTTCGTACTTATATACTTTATTTGATGAGAAGATATTCCCAATACAAGATTGTAAGAGGCTGTTCGCATAGTGTTAACACAGACTTGTACTGACCAAAGCCGAACTCCATGAACTCGTCTAATACTTTGGCTTCAAAACAACTAAGCTGCCCTTGACCATCTGTTAGCTTGGAAGGTTTTCAAATTTTCATGAAAATGGATTTTTGTGAAACCTAAACTCATAAGCTGAATTAATCTTTCTCTTCTTTCTGTTTTATAATATTTCCTGCACGGTGGACCTTGCCAGCTTCAGCAGTGACTTAACAAGTCGCGTGCAAGTAATTACAATGAAGTCAGAAATCTCGTGAGGTTTCTTCTGGACTTGGAAAATATACCAATAATAAAGGAGCTTGTCTAGCTAATTGGCTGGGGAAAATGCCAAAAACAATTAGGATCAATCAAAACAAATAGCAATAGGGGTCTAAAATCAGAAATGGAATGATCTATTCTGATTCCAACGGTTAAGTTAGACGGCACTGGAATCCCATTCGTATTCTTCATGGAATGGCCATTTCCTCATTCCCTTTTGCTCTTTTGGAAATGATTTCATTCCAGCTGATTTTAACTTCAATTCTGATTTCTGTCTAAACCAAACAGGTTATATATGGGAATAGACCATTCCAATTCTGATTCTAAAAGATTTCGATTCTGATTCTGATTTTGATTATAAATCAAACGGACTCTAAGAATATCTTGTATTATAAATAATGGGTATTGAACAATTCTGCTGTCTATGAACTTTATTTTATAAAAATATGGTAGTTTTTTTTTTTTTTTTTTGTGTGTGCAGGTTAAGTCTGATGTCTAATCAAGTTATAGAAACCAAACCTTGAGAAATACCCATTGCAAGCAGATATTAAATTAAGTTAATAAATTAAACTAAAAATGATCAAAATATTATATATCACCAACAAAATGAATTGAAAATGCCTTTGATATTGTAAGTGGAAGGATCCAAATTCTATCCAATTACATAAAGATAAAATTTGGATTGCACTAAACTCGATGAAATTCGAATTCAGTGGATACCTTTTTTTTTTTGACGAGTAAAAAGATTATATTAACAACTAGAACAAAAGACAGTTTTGTACAGGAGGATAAAAAGGAGGGTACTTTGGAATTAACTTAGAAGTTTCAAAATAAATTTTGCCTAATTTTGCTATTTTGCTATTTGATGAGCAAGAATATTGTACCTCCTTTTGATGAAAATTAACTTAGAAGTTTCAAAATAAATCAGTAAATTTTTTGTCTCTGTTAAGAGGCTTAGAAGAGACCAATGTAAAGAGAAAGGATCTTGAAGAGCTTGAATAACTACTTTGGAATTAGAGCAGATCAAAATATGTGATCTCCTTAAAGATTGGGCAATTGAAATTCCTTTGTAGAAAAGTTCCGCCTCTTCAACTGACTTCAAACTCCTTCCTCCTCCTGCAATTTGTAAGCAATTTAATTGATCAAGTAAAATAGCACCATAAGAATAAGAAAGCTGATTAATTTTTCCTGCATCAGTAAAGATCATACAGTCAGTATTTTGTGTAATTTGTAAACAAATCTGGGGAGGAAGATCAGGAGTTATATTTAAATGAGAAGAAATATTATGAAAAATACTATTAGTTTTTCAGATTATCCATTGATTTGAAATGGTATTGTTTCTGAAAATTCTTTCATTTCAAGCAAACCAAATATAATAAAGAGATATGGCATACCAATCAAGGATTTGTTTAAGGAGATGTTTATCAGGAATTTTATGCATAAAATCTAGAATACCTTTAGACAAAGAGTTATAAGGAGAGTTAGGATTCAAGATATTTGAAGGAGCAGCAAAAAGAATTGATTTGGAAAAAGGACAATTTAAAAATAAATGTTGAACAGTTTCAATTCTGTTGGATAGAAACTACAAGATTGATCCTGAAGAAAAGAGAAAAGTTCCTCTTTAATTATTGATGATTCTCCCAAAAAGGAGTTTATACCTTGGAGGACAATTCATTCAAAAAAGGAGTTTAACTGGATCTAGGGATGGAGTAAGGAAAATGAGTATTGGAAGATAAGTATTTGGAATTCCAAATTTAAACCCACCATTTCTGAGGTTCATTCAAAAAGTGCCAAGCAAGTTTTTTGAGGAAAGTGATGTTTAATAGCTTGGTTTTTTGAAAGCCTAGACCACCAAGAGATTTTGGGAGGGCTAACTTATCCCAGGGACCCCAGTGTTAGGGATGAGAATTAGTTTCAGATTTACCCCATCAAAAATTTTTAATTATTTGATTAATGCAATTGATTGTTTTTTAGGACAGTTGAGTTACTGTCGTAACATGGGATGCTTGGAGAACAGATTGGATAAGAACTAATTTCCCTGCCTGGCTGATAGAAGAAGCTTTCTACTTATTAAGTTTACTTTTTAAATTTTCCAAAATACAGGAAAATTGGGAATGTTTATTTTTACCCCAAATGAGAGGGAGACCTAGAAATTTTGAATTTTCAGGAATATTTCCAATTTGGAGTTGTCTTCGGATCATTCCCTGATGCCTTGGGTGAGTGTTCTTACTAAAGTATATCCCTGATTTATCTAGGTTAATAAGCTGTCTCCAAGCTTCTTGGAATTGATGAAGGAGATTTTTTAGATTATTTAACTCATCTCTATGACTTCTTAGGAATAAAATTATATCATCAGCAAAAAGGAGATGAGAGATGATTAGAGCTTGTCTAGACAGCTGGATACCTTTTAGGTAGGAATTTCCCAAAAAATAGAGAATCTGCCATCATATCCATGAGTACACAACAATACATAGGGCTGTCAATGGATCGAGTTTGACTCGACGGACCTGAACTGATTGGGCTGGTTCTGGTTCCAAGAACTAGAACCAATGGGTCAGTCTCGGGTCCTGTTATAGGGTCTCGATTGCTGTTGGTTCAAAACTCGTTCCACCTAGCCCTAAACCAGTTCAGACCTAACCTGATATATATATATATAATTTATAATATATTAAATAAATAAATAAATTATATATATACTATACATATAATATATAATATAACATATATAGAATAATATATATTAAACATAAATATTTATTTTTATTTATTATAATCGGGTCTGTTGGGTAAAACTTGATTGTCCTAAGAACCGATCGATTCAATTGTGGGTCCAAAAATTACAGACCTTATTGGGTCCAGCTCTGAATCCTCAACATTTCATGTTGGATCAATTCTGATTCCAACCCAGACCCAACCTGTTGACAGCCCTAACGAATACAGCACTAGTGGGATTTTCAACAAATGCATCAGTCCGCCCATGCCATTTGCCCATCCCTCTAGGTACACATCTAGATACAGAAACAATATACCCTGTATCAAGTGTATCATACCAATATTCTAAACCTTGGTTGGGTCTTAATCAATTTGGAATAGATAAAAAAAAAAAAAACTGTAATAATCCAATTATTAATTAGGACAAAATTACAGTACCAGAACCAGCATGATTGATTTGACCAGTTAAGTTCTATCATGTAGATTAAGGAATTGGATTTGGCATTGACAAGATTTTGCTCATACCATTCTTACAGCCTTTTTAAGCCATGTACTGAAAATATCTTCCCATGAATAAAAAAATATAAATATAGAGAGGTTTCTAATGCATAACTGAAAAGGCAATGGTTTAACTTGTGTGGACTGAATCCGCCCTCAAATGATAGACCCAACCCATTGACAGCTTCTAGGTTCAACTACACCCGCTTGTAAACTAGCCATGGTTGAAACTGTAAGGCAATGGTTTAACTGCATTAAGCTAGTTAATAGGCACGACTCCGAATCACCTGCCCACGAGAATTCTGCCCACCTTTACTCACAACACACTACCCCATGAATTGGGAACATCTCTCCTTACATAATACCATGTAGGAGGATGAAATGTTCTCCATGTATAACTATAATATTATGTGGGTAGACGTAGGCAGAATTTGTATGAACAGGAGGTCCAGATTCAATGGTCACTTGCTAGTTTCTAATTTGCTATAACAGCTAGAAACTGTCAAGAGAATAGTGTTAATTGCAATATTTAACCTTTTTATGGCTTTTTTATAATGAATAATTGCAATATTATAACCCGTATGCAGGAAAAAGAAAGTCTGAAACAGCTTCTCAGAAAAGCCCCTTTTCGACCCTTTTCATGCATTACAAATTGACCCAAAAGCCGTATTAGGCTTAAATCAAACTACAAGCCCGAAAAAATATAATAATAATAAAAAGCTACAAGCCAAAGCATATATGTCACCAGTACCAATTAATTATATATGTAAAAGTTTCAAATCATCTCCATCACAAAACTCCTCTACTGATCATACGCTTGTCATAACATTTCATTTATTGCATTTTCTCCAGCTTTGGAGCAGATGCTGCTCATACCTCATAGGATGCCTCCAACTCTCCAACTCTCCAAAATTGTTTTTTGTTCCATCTCTCCTATCTCTAATGATCATGGATCCTAAATTAGTGCTCATAGTTTAGCAATTGATATAACATTAAGGGAGCACTCTTTTTTTTGGATTTTGAGAGGAGGAAAATCAGGTCAATGGGATTTTGGTTCCCATTGACCAAGAATCCCATGTTCTTTTTACAGATTAATGTGGGGACCAAGAAAATTTTCTTTTCTTGGGTATCACTTACCTCCTAGGTGGATAAATAACTTTCTCACTTGGGGAGAAAGTTTCCAACACTTGAATGGGACAAAAATACCCCTTTTAATATTGAATTTTTATGGTTAAAATGGTCATTTCCTTTTTTACTTGAAAAATGAAAGAACATGGGTAAATACACTTACCTGGGTAAGTGTTTCCTAGGAAAAACGTACCCAAGTAATTGCATTTACTTGGGTAAGTAACTTATCGAAAAGAGAACGGGGCTTAAATAAAACGAATGATAAAACAAGATTCACATAACCAACCCCAAATAGTTAGGATAAGGCTTGCACGACGATGATATCTCCTATTTCTCTCTTGTGCCCCCAAAACATATTCTTATATTGGATTTTTTTTTTTGTTTTTTTACTATTCATGCAATGCATTTGCATGAGCTCTTTTGTATGTGGCTCTCACTATCTTTTTTATATTTTATTTTCAAAACATTTTTAAAATCAATTCACACTTGAGATTAGGTATGTTTAGGTGGTTCTCACTATCTTTTTTATATTTTATTTTCAAAACATTTTTAAAATCAATTCACACTAGAGATTAGGTATGTTTAGGTGGCTCTCACTATCTTTTGCTTTCTATCTTTTACTCCGTTCTCCTTTAGGGGTATTTGTTCTTCTCCTCTTGATCTGGTTTTCTTTTCTATTCTTTGTTCTCTTCACAACAAAACTTTAATTCAAAAAGAAAATATATGTAGAGTGGTGTGGGCTGCGGTTGCATTCTTGCTCTAAAATTGTATTATTTCCTAATTCAAGCTAGAAAGGTAGCTCATATCCTCTAATTATAAATTTAATTTCTCAACTCAAATAGAAAACCCAACACATAAAACTATCGATACACATTGGTAAATCCCACTCTTCTAAATAAAGTGTGTCATTTAATTACAAATCAAACGTAACTTAGTCCCTTTAAAAATTCAGCCTAAATGAGAAACAAACAAAAATTAGCCTAAATGTTTCAAGACTTGTCACATTAATGTAATGAATCCCAAACAAAATGTTTAAATATAGTTGCTCCATATTTAAACATTATGGACTCAAAGAACTCAGAATGTTATTGAGAGGCAAGAGCATGAGGTTTTAAAAGGGTAAAGGCATAATTGAAACATGATGACTCAAAAAGGATTAATCAAAATTTATAAATAATAAAAGGAATAGATTATAAACTAAGGTGGCGTTTGATAAATATGAAATTTCATATTTGAAAAGTTAAAAAAAATATTTTTTGTGTCTGAAATCTGAAAAGAAGTATAGGTGCTTTTCTACTTTTTAGAGGCTTGAATCCATAAGTTTGTTTGTTTTGGATCAACCTTTTACCATGTGAAATTCACTGATTTTACTATTTTACCTCTAGAATATACTATTTGGAAATGTTAAGTTCAATTTGCATTATCTCATAAAAAATAATTTTCAACCTCAAAATAATATTGAAACAATACAAATAAAAATTAAAAATTACTAATTAATAAATGAAATGATTGAAATTAAAAAAATAATTAATGTTTAATAAAAAATATTAAAATAATTAATAAATAATAATTAGTAAAAATAATTTATAATTAATTATTATTATTACCACTACTACTACTCATCGAACAGTCGCTGCTTCAAGTTGCAGTGGCGGTGGCGGAAAGACAGGAGAGAGAGAGAGAGAGAGAGAGAGAGAGAATGGGGTAGGTGTATTTTTAACTTTAGTCCACGTCTAAACATGTTAAGTGACGGGCCTGAGTCTTAAAATTTCAGATCTAAAAAAACTTTTCAGATCATATTTCATATGCAATACCAAACAAAGGTGGCGTCTGAAAAGTAACATTTTCAGATTCAGACATTTGAAAAGTGCAATCAAACGCCATTTAAGATAGAATAGTAAAACTTATAAGCATTCATAAAATTGAAGTCCATAATTAAGGAATTCTGAATTTATAGCATTCAACAAATAATAATTAATCAACTGATAATCATAAACCTTTTATATTCAAGTTTAAAAATCCAAATTTCTCAAATTGTTCAAATGACTAATCATATGTTTTAGATTATCAAAAATTCCTCATCAGTAATGTTTCCATCACTAATAAATGAAATCTTCTAATGAATCATATACATACAATTGATACTAGATTTTTGGTCACTCTACATTTCAGAAAAAGTAAATAATTTAATTGGTTTAATCTATGAAAGAAAAACACTAAAAGGAAAAGGAATGCATTACTAGTAAGAGAGTTGAGAGGCAAACAAATTGATAGATACTAGATAGTATTTTCTTGTGGAGAAAATAGAAAAAATCGGCAAACTTAGGATGCTAATTTCTAGTCACCTAAAAGTCTAGAACAATATCAAAAAAATAAAAATAAAAAATCCACTTGATTTGATCAAGAATTAATGGAGAGAGAACAACGAATGTTCCTTTGAGTCTCACTGCATTGAACTCTTCTAAAATGCTAATTAAGAGAAACTAGGACTATATTCGCTCTATTAGCTTTTACATTTAGTCTTTTTATTTGCCAATAATTACCAAATGCCCTTCCAATATGTTTGATGCTTGAAAAACATAAAACAATTATTTTCTTTTCGTATCAAATAACTCTACTGTCATAGGCTTTTGAGATTTATGCCTTTTCTATACCTCATGCATGCCTTGAGGTTGGAGTAGACCTGTTTATGGGCCCGATAGCTCGATGGGTTGGCTCGGCCTAGCCCGTTATAAGTCAAGTTTGGTCATAATTTTAAGCATATGTGTTCGGGCTCAGGCTTAAAGCATTGGATCCGACTTTTTTCAGGTCAGGCTCAGACTTTCTCAAAAAATCCCTGCCCGAGCCTGAGCATGACTTGATACTATATATTAAATAATAAAAATATATTTTATTTAATAAAAAATATATATACAATATTTTTTCTTTGTTCTTCTCTTTTTTTCCAAGTAATAATGAGATGTTTATTATTTTTGAGTTTTGAAGGTTTTTAATATAAATACAACACTTTTTTATTGAATAAAAAAGAAAAAAAAAATTCTGTTTTCAAATTTTTGGTTAGGCTCAAGCTCGAGCCTGGGCTTTGGGCTTTATATGAGGGCCAGGCTCGGGCTCAAAACCTAGGCCTGATGATCGGACCAGACTCGGGCTTGGGTCTAAATATATTATGTTGATACATATACAAAGCCCAACCTGAACCTGGCCCAAGCCGGCCCATGAACAGGTTTAGGTTGGAGGCTTATGCAAGGCTTAAACTTGAGACCAAGGTTACTGAGGCTTAAGCGTTGAGACAAATCTAATAATCCCACCTCAAGGCTTAAACTTTCCAAATCCATGTAGAGTCATTCGTGAAAGAGCTCTCAACTATGGCTGCAAATGGATTGAATTTAGCTGCATTTGCATCCACATTTGATTATGAAACTTCAAGACTTAAGCCTTTTAAAACCATGAAGAAGACTAGTACAAATAGAGTCATTATGAAACCTCTAGATCCACATCTACATTTAATTATTACGTCAGATTTTAGATTAGATTCGAATTTAATCCACAACCACCTTATTGTATTTAAAATGACCAAAAATGGAAAAAAATCTAAAGACTTAATTATTTTTAAATTATATACTTATAATATAATATATTAAATCTATCAATTATACTTTATATGATTGTACATAATATCTTTATATATATTATATATAATAATAAATTTTTATTAGATTGGGATTTTAGTTGGATTGGATGGGATTAAATCTGCATCCCATCCGATTATTAATTAGATGTAAATTCTAACATCCAAATCCAAGTCAGATTTGGAGTCAAACTTTGTTTGATTTAATTGAGATATTGGGTACAGTGGCATTTATACGAAGGTGTATTGTCACATCATTTCAATTAGAAAAATACATGCATGTGAATAATCATCGCCATCTACAAAATGCCTTTGACATAAATGCTTTGAAAACCGGATTGGGTATCAAACTTGACTCCCGAGGGTGTCCAAATTCTCTATTTTCGTGGCCAATGGTTTTAACCGTTAAGACTCCCTTATTTTTTCAGTTTTGAATGAACCAAAAAGAAAAAGGATTTAATTCTGGCCGACCCGGTTCGACCAACAGGAGTTTTCAAAACATTGCTTGAGACTGGGGCTTGGTGTTAGGTAGGCTCCACTGATTATTGACGGATAGATGTAATCATCTAGGTGATATTAGAATTGGAAACCATACAATGTCTTACCATAAATCTTGAACACTTGATATGGTTTAATATAAACGCAATTATACTGTATTCCTCTATACCAGTGTTCTCAAAATCGGACTGGACCAGAAAACCTGGAAACTGGTCACTTGATTGGTTCAGTTTCACCCTTAAATCAATTTTTTACCATAAACTGTTGATTTGGTCAGTAAACCACTGATCTGGGTAGTCGAATCATCAAATTATTTAATGGGTTTTCAACCATTTTTTGTTTTTTTTTTTCAAGTTTTTGTTAGAATAGTCCATCCATTTGATCCCAACGGTCAGACCATTCAACCTGAGAACCGGACCCAAAATGATTCGCTGTCCTTTCCGATTTTAAAAACCTTGTTCCATACTATTACCCTTTTACCAAAATGCATGGCAAAATTCATCCTACAAATCCGTGGATTTCCTGAAGGGAAAATCAGAATTACTTAGGGGCTGTTTGTCAATTGACTGGAGCTGTTGAATTGAACGACTTTTAATAGATAAAATAATTAAATAAAACCTAATTCATCACTATATACCTAACTTCAATTTCAACCATTAAAAACCCCACAACCTCCTTAAAACCTAATTCACTAGAAGACAAAGCAGTAAATCAACCGTTATCAAACAGCCCATCCGCTTAGATGATCAGCCTGTGGATTTCCATTGAATTGTAACATAACTTCTCAAACCAACCAGTCGAATAAATAAAATAAAAGAAAAAAGCACGTGGTTTCCATCATCCTTTATTAGTTTTTTAGTGAATGTAGGACCCACTGATGGTAGGTATAAACCTCCAAACACGCCACGTGTGATAGTTATCTTCTATCCTCATGCCTAAGATGTGACTAAAAGGAAAAAAATGACCATTTTTTTGAAAAGAAAATTGTCTTAGACTAGATTTTAAAAGCTTGGGTCTACTCCAGAGGCGTAAGACACGTAGAGTCAACAACTCGGCGCGTGCCGCATTTTTAGAGTATAAGAACCACCACCGAACATGACTCACGTAGTAGGCTGACAGGCTGTGTTTGGTTACAGTGCAAATTTATTTGCACTAATACAAATGCATGTAAATGTAAAAAATGCAAATTCTTATTTAATTTTGTTTTGAATTTTACTTTATTCTGTTTTATGTCTTAATTTTGCAATCAAATAAAAAATTTAAAATTTAAAACAAAAATAAGTCAAAATTTACATTCAAATCATTTGCACTACCATAATTTTACATCAGTACAAATTTATTTGCATTGCAATCAAACACAGCCTTAAGAATTTGTCTCATCAATGTTAATGTTTTCAGGTACTCTCTTTTGTTTGATTGGTTAAGCGGCATCTTGACAGCTTATCATTCTTAACGGGATCTAAACCAAATCTGGTAGACATAATAAACACGTTCAATGAGCACTTGAAAAATATTGTAATAACTGTTAAAAGTGGATTTTAATCTTTATGAAGGGTGGGCTGGGGGTATTCTATGGGACAAGTGTCAAAATATTTTTTAAGTGCTCATTCAACGTGCCTACAAAGTTGTGCCTACCTGATCCAGACTGATTCTTAACATGTAATGTGACTTTGTGAGTCACGTTATGATTTGCAACCTGTGGTCCAGGCCCAATACTCCTTTCACTTCTTAGGGGTTCATTTGGTTTGCAAGAATAGAAGTCCAGAGTCAGAATTGGAACAGTCCATTCCAATTCCAATTGTTTGGTTGGGCAGAAGTAGAATCCCATTCTCGTTCCTGGTGGAATGATATTCTTTAATTTGAGGTAGGGGTGACCACGAGCTAAGCTCTTCACGAGCTACTTGAGCTCGGCTTAGTTTCAATCGAGCTTCGAACTTTCAACCGAGCTTCGAGCCAAGCTCGAGTCCAATTTATAGGCTCATTTAATAATCGAACCAAGCTTGAGCCTAATATACATACATACATACATACATATAATAATAATAATATAATTACAGAAAATAATATATATAATAAAAATATTATAAAACATTTTTTCTTAAGTCAAGGTCGAACTTACAAGTTTTTGATTCGAGTCGAGCTCAAGCTCGTACTATTTGGCTCGGCTGATCTACCCCTAATTTGAGGGAATGACCATTCCCTCCCCCTTCCCTAGGAATGAGAATTCATTTTAGTCAAATTCGAATTCCGATTGCGGTCTGAACCAAACAGGTAAAGGAAATAGACAATTTTGATTCCTTTTGGACCAAATAGCCTTAGTTATTATCATGAATCTCAAGGTCCATTTGGTTCAGGAGAATAAGGGTCTCTTCCAACCATTTGTTTGAGCAGAATGTGATTTTGATTTTAACTTTTGGCAAAATTATAATCTCCCATTTGATGGAATGGTCATTTTAGCCTCCCCTCTTGAAAATGATATTCTGATTTTGATTTCTATCTTGAACCAAACAGGCAAGGGGAATAAGAAATTCTGATTCAAATTCCAGGAAATTTCGATTTCGGTTCTAACTGCGAGCCAAACAGATTTTCAGAAAAGCATGGAATGTAGTTTCGAAGGAGAAGACCCAATTTATGGATTTATGGGCCTCGCATAAGCTAGGTCTAGAATGAAAACTGACTCCGAATCTCCTACCCACGAAAACTCGTCTACCCACAACACACTACCCCCGTAAATTGAGAACATCTATATTCTTCATCTATAATTGCAATATTATGTGAGTAAACGTGGGCAAAATTTGCGTGAACAGAAGATCCGGACTCATGAAAACTACTAGCCTTCAGGTGAATTTTGTAAGATATTGAAGTCTTTATATGATCGTCCTTTCCTGAAAAGGAAGTATCACCGGCCGTTTTGAATTGTAGGGTGACATAATGGGTTGGAGATCCAGCCCAGTAACTGCTGGATCTGTCAACGCTTTGAGGCAGACTTAATTAATTTTGGCCTCGACCTGCTCAGAGACTCAGACCAGACACCAGTTCGGCCCCATTTACTTCTGAAAGTTTGGATGGACTTGAGTTGGGCCAAGATAAAAGTTAGCTTATATTAGGGCCCAGTCCCGCAAGCTTGTAAATACATGGGTACAGGACAAAGCCTGAATTATGGGTAAAAAATCTTCTGGCCCAGTAAAATGGGTTGAATCTAATTTATAACCGGGTAGACCAGTCCCAAATTGATTTTCCAATTAAATGAGATAATAACAACGTAAAACTTCATTTTTGATAATATATTCCTAATAAAAATGACATTGAATAGTAAAACAAGTGTTTTAAACCAAGATTATCTTATATACTGTATAAAATTTACCCCTATAAAATATGACAAAAATTACAAAAGAAAAAATCAAGAGACCTTTATATATTATTAACTATATACCAAGAACCAATATAATTGGTTCGGTTCTATCGAATGGAGTTAATATGAACGGTTCATCTGAAAAGAAATCCAAATGATGCAGCTCTAATGTGGTTCAATCTGAACTGGTCCCAATCCACCTCTTTGTCACATCATCAACTCTATGTAACTAGATTCAACCCAAATAGGGCACTTATTGAACCAATTTCAATCTTTAACAGCTTCTACTATTGGGGAATGTACCCATATCTGGTCCAGGAACAGAATTGACAAGGACCGGACATTGAACATGTGGCCAGTCAGTTGGGTCCTAACACTCCTAATTGGATTGGTCGATCAATAATCCCTTCACATGGTTGAAGTGAGAACACCTACCAAGCCATCAAATTGAATTGTAACGACCACTGGTCGATTAAAGATTAAACCCTTCACGTGGTTCCTGGATCAGCCCTTTTGATCGTTATTGCATAGCATTCCTCAATCCCACATCACAGTTTCAATTTAAACTCATTTATAAATTATGAAAAAAAAAATGAAGAAGCTGCAACTGTAATGAGAAGCGTTACTACAATTATATAACCCATTTATCATTGATTTAAAGCTATGTTGCAGACCCCAAATGAATAGATCATCTCCTATCCTCTCTCTCTCTCTGGAGATGGTAAAGAAAGGTAGATTAAAGGGACCCACATTCACGGAGTAGCCAAAAACCAGTTACAATCGTAGAAAGTTGATTTGCCCATTCCATGTATTAAATTGGAAAAATAAAAAATAAGGGGGTGGGTTGATTCTCTTAGATAAACGGTCCATGTGGTTGGTGGGCCTATAAAAACTATTTAACGGACTCCACAATGACTTACTTTGATTTATTAATTACATGTACACCTTGCAACTTCCAATAATAATTCAACATTATTGCTTTCCACAATGGAGAGAGGAAGGGAAGAAAAAGAGGGGAGATAGGGATGTGTTGATTAGGACCCAGACCCAAATGACCCAAATGGGGTACCTACCTTCTTCCCTTCGGAGGACCCTAAAGACAAACATTGGGTTGGGGTGGGTTGTCCTATGAGGATTGAATTTTGGGTGTATTAGTTGCTTTTGGTACAATTCAATTTAGGACCCGAAGGGTGCTCTGTGAGGGATGCCCTTTCTTCTCCTTGGATTGGAAGCAGGTGGTGGAGGCGTGGGCGGGTAAATGTCGTGTTGGCTACCTTCACGCAATTCTTCTTCCTGTCTTGACAATCTCCTCGATATCCCTTCCCCTCTTTCCATTACTTCATTCTTCGTGTCTAAGATAAAGCTCGCGTCCCCATTCCTCTTTATTCCTACAAGCTTTTTTATTAAAAAACAATTGCAGAAACCCATGAGAAAACCTTTCCAAGCAACCCCATTTGATCCACATTAACAAACAATTGTCTTTTGAGTAATGGGTCATGGCGATTATGATGATGATGGTGAGTGATTCATGATTCATGATGGATGGGTGTATGATAATGGCGATGAATGTGAGCAGAGAGACAGACAGAGAGAAGATAGAACTGACCTTACATCCCAATGAACAGAAACGGAAGGTGTCTAACAGGCTTCTTCCACATATCTCACATATATGAGCTACTCCTTTGCCGGTTTTAGGCTGGGGCCTCTCATTCAGAAACAGAACTCTGGCACTGTTGATCACATACGTCTGAACTCCACTGATATCAAGAACATTCTGAATTTCGGCCACCCTCACCACATCATGATAAGATGATCGCCTTATCTGTCAACCAAATCCCAATTCAGTCTCTCCTCTCCCTAATCAATCAATCTCCTCACGACTCCACCCTTAAAGAAATGAGCTCGGTAATCTGAAACAAAAGGAAAACAGACAAGGAAAAGAGTTTACTACCCACCTGAATTACTCGATGATCCTTGTGCCTTGACCCCCGGCAATAGAAGCAGAATGCGTCACAGCTGCAATCGAGGCAATACATGTTGCATTCGCTCCGAGGTGCGTCGCCGTGTGTTCGGCAGATGGAGAAGAATGCCGTCGATAGCAACGGTTCCAGCCATGGCGGCACCAACCTTGATCCCTGTGAAGAACCCAGAACACCAAAACCCATGAATTTAAAACCCAGTGAGGAAATACTGCCTACTGCGAGCAGAAGACAGATTCTTGCATTGTAAATCGAATTTGTTTCAGACTCCAGTAGACCAACATTACCATTACAAAGGCTGATCTTTCTGTAATGGGAGCTTGAAGGAATGCGAGTCTCCTTCGACTGATGGTACCCTCTGAATCCTCCTCCTGATAATGGCGGAGAATCTAGAAAGAGACATAAACAAACCAGGAGGGAGGAGGGAGGAGAAGGGAGGGGAGAGAGGCAGAGAGAGATGCCCAAACGATCTGCAACTTAGAATTCAACAACAAAACAACGCCTCGACTAGGGGACAAGTACATAAACAAATATGGGCATCCGGCGGTCGAGATTGATCGTGGTGGCTCAAATGGATTATCGTCCGTCGGATCGGAGGAGGGGAGTGGTTTTGGCGCTTACGCTGCTTAGCTTTTTGTTTGCGTCTCTTCGTAGGCACAAGGTCGGCAACTAGGCTACGCATGGAACGAGTGGCTGTTCATGAAAATGACACCATCCACGTGGATGCCACGTGTGCGATAATGTAGACGTGGCACAACCTCCACTATTTGTTTTGGGTGGACCCACCACTCGGTTTGCTTGTTGGTGATGACGTAGGGGCCGGAGGGTGAAACAGACAGCCAAGAATACCAAAAAAACAAAAAATAAATTATTAAATAGTGGTTATTTACATTTACCGTAATGCCCTTACATATCAGTTATATTACGTCTATGCCTGCTGACGTTAAGTTAGGTCACGAGAAACCAAACCTTTTACGTAATTTCTAGGCAGTGTCTTAATCGAGAAATTAATTAAATTTTATTTTTTGTTTAAGGTAGAGAAGGGATAATTTAATAATATTAAAATATTCACAGCAAACTCTTGAATAGAAGGAGACTTTTTTAATGATCCAATGTAGCATGACTTACCGTAAAACAATTTTTTTATTCACTTGAACAACTAGGATTTGCTCTTCTGATGAACTAAAATATACTCTTGAACATGATCATCTTTGTCTTGGTGGTGTGGTGTCTACAACTGTAATTTGCAAAGAGGGTATATGGTTCAATCATGGACGTCTTATTTCTGGACCACTCGTTTTAAGGGACCGACACGTGTTAGGCTTGCTGGCATCGATCGTCGTCACCTAATTTTGGGAAAAAAATCTAATCCGATGGTCCTAAACTCCAACTCCAAAAGAAAGGTTTTAATTATTATGTTTGTATGCATAGCTGCTGGATAATTTTTTTTTCTACAAATAAAAAAATAATGGCTATATATATGAAATATAAAGCCAACGTAGAAAGGACAAAAAAGTCAACACCTATTTGTAATTAATTTCTGTAATTATCTATTTTTTCAATGAGTGTGATATGGGCACGCCTTAATTTTGATAAATAAACAATATTTTTTTGAAAAAGACAAAACCAACCTTATAAATGTACATTTATAATGCCCACCACCATCCATATCATTGGGATGTGCCCTGATAAATTCCCCCTTTTCAATATAGGGTCTGTTTGGTTTGGTTGCAGCTTGAAAAATAAGAAAAATTCCGAAAATTATTATTTTATTTATGATAAGGGGTGCAACTTGGACAGGTTAGGGTTGGGATTTTATTAAAATTTCAATCGGGCCAACCTGAACCCCCGAGCCCAAAACAGTGTAAAATGTTAACTCAGGCCAATCCCACACCATCTATAGTGACACAAATGACTGTACAAGAAGTGATTTACGATTTTTCAAAAGATTAATTATAAGAAAATGACATTTCTTCTAGTTTTTCATATATCAATTATTCAGATTTTTTTTTTTAAGTGTAACATTAAAAAAATAGAACATAATTAAATTTTCGTTTTTTCTTTTTTTCCAGACAAATAGAAAGGGGGTAATATTCCCACAAACCCCTAAACCAAAAGTGAAGACAAGATTTGGTCCCAGGTCTCCCCTGTATAAGACTTTAATTACCAGAGATTTAAGGATATATTATTATTATTATTATTATGGTATCATGTGCAATAAAATCTAGCCATAGTACAAACAAAAAAAAAAATTCAGAAGTAAAATTTATTTAATTATGTTGAATTTTAGCTCCCTACACATGAAAGAAAAAAGAGATGTATGATTTAATTTGACATATACATCAGAGAGAGAGAGGGGGGGAGCCCTAATGTGTGGGCCAAGTGTCCTAATCATGGGAGCCTTACTTGCCTTTAGATTGAACTTTTCTTGTATATGAGCCAAGTGAAAAGTATGTTTATGCGCTTTAAAGTAGAAAAAGAGGAACCCTAAAAGAGTATACAATGGAGGCCTTCATTGGAAATTAGTTATTTATACAAGAAATGAAGGAACTTAGAGTCTGTTTGGGACCCTTTAGAAAAGAAATAAAAAAAAAAGAAAGTAACTTGATAATAGTAGAGAGAATTAAGAAAAAAAAAAGGTTTGGCTTGTGGCTTAATGATTGGGCGAAAGAGATACTCATGCTGTATTAAATGAGATGCACAGCTGTGTAGAGAGAGAGAGAGAATATTAGAAATAGATGAGGAGAGGGGAAAGGGGATCCTCATCAGTTGCTCCAAGGAATGGAAGAAAGAAGAATGCTTTGCTTGATTAGTTAGTGTTGATAGATCCCTTTATGTAAGAAACAAGGAGAGCAAGGCTGGCAAACATGGGAATGTGCACCATTGAGAAATGAGAACCATTCTTCAATGACTTTCCTTGTTTCTTGCCCATTATTACGATTAATTTATCATGTGCTAATGTCTTTCTTTGCACTATTAATTAGCATTCTCTTCACCTATAAGTTTTCTCCAAATTCATCATCTTACCTTATTCTCTCTCTCGTTTTAGGTCAATTTGAGATGAGAAAACCTTCCTACCCATGATGATGATACCATCAAAGCCCATTTGGAGAAAGAATATAATAACTCCTATAAGAGAATCTCTCTCTCTCTCGGTTTAGATCAATTTGAGATGAGAAAACCATTCCACCCATGATGATACCATCAAAACCCATACAATAGCTCTTCTAATGTGACTCTCTCTCTCTCTCAATCAATTTGGGATGAAAAAACCATCCTAGTCATGATGATGCCATCAAAACCCATTTGGAGAAGCTAAAAAATTAAAAAATATATATATATAATAACTCTTATAAAGGGACTCTCTCTCTCTCTTTCTTGTTTGAGATCTATTTAGGATGAGAAATCCATCCTACCCATGATGATACCATCAAAATCCATTTGGGGAAAGCCAGAATAATTTGAAATAATAATATAATAACTCCTATAAAGGGAATCTCTCTCTCTCTCTCAGATCAAGAAATCTGTCCTATCCATAGTGATATTTACCAACAGATTGAACACCCATTTAGAGAAAGCCAACATAATTTGAAAGAATATAATAATTAAAAAGAAAGGAGTCTATACTGGTTGGTAGATGACATCAGGTGGCATGGCCAAAAAATTAGGTCAGTGACACATGAAGTAGACATGCATGATCAACTCCAAACGTCTCCACATATATAATTAACAAGTTTAACAAGTAAGATCAGTGATGATTTGATAGATTTAATCCTTATTTTTTATTTTAATTAATTGCATTATTAATAGGGGTGTTCATTATACGTTTTAAACCGTAAAACCGAACCAAACCCTATATTCCTAACGGTTTGACTCCGGTTTCACAAATTTGAAAATACGGTTTACGGTTTGGTTTATTAAATTTTCTAAACCAAATCAAATCGTAAACCGTATAAATATAATATACTATATATAAGCTATATAATTATAAAAATTAATATAATCAATTTTGAATTTTGGCATCCTCTCTCTTCTCTTCAATAGCCGATAGCCCTTTGCCCCCCCTTTTGGTTTTCTTCTCAGAGAACACCGAATGAGAGTGAGAGAGAACCTCAGCCCCCTCTCTATTTGCATCGTTGGTCGCCGACAATTGCCGCTGGTTTAGTGTCACCGATCATCGTTGGTCACCGATGATAAACTGATTTATTTTTGGTTTTGTTATGCATTGTATATATTTCAATTGTTAATAATAAATTGATTTATTTTTTTTGCAATTTTATTAGTAGATTTGTATATAAAATATATTCTATTGTTGTTTGTTGAAATGTTCCTATTTTCAAATATACTTCATTATTACCATATTTACATAATTGTTAATATACTTCATTATTAACAGATTTACATACTTGTTTGGTTGGGTCAAATTTAATATGAAGAAAAGATATATGAATTCTTGTTTTGTCAAACTCTATTGCTTATGATGTTTTGTGGAACCGTAATAAAATGATTTGATTTCTATACCAAAACAGTTTGGTTTGATTTGAAAATTTTCCAAATCATAATTTACTGGTCTGGTCTGGTCTGGTCTGAAAAATTCTCCAAGCGGCATCAAACCAGACCGCGAACACCTAATTATCAACACCCCCTTGTATCATGCATATGCTTTTGCTTTGAGGTTCATGCTAACAATTTGCTTCTTGACTAGCTAAATACTACCAAATTTTATATTGAAAATTAATTAATTAATCAAGTAATTATGTCTTGGAGGTGATAGGGAGTGAGAAGATAAGAAGAAGCCGGGTCCCATTTTGTGATGGGCATGTGTTTGGTTTGTTTTCCTTTTTGGCATTTCGTCATTCCCCAAATAACCCTTGCTTGGAGTCTTGCTTCATGAAAAGCAATCTCTTTTTTAAGTTCTAACAACCTTTAAAGTAAGTGGATCCCCCCACTTATTCCAATCCAATGGTTAGTGGAGGGGTCATCTTAATTACTTTGGAAGCACTACCCAAAAGAAAACTAAAGGCCGCTGGAGCTACTCATTCCTTTAAGAAAAGAAGATCAATGATAGACGACCTCAGGCCTCAGCAAACTGTGCTAGATTGAGACCAACGTAGAAGAAAGAATGTGTGAGATGGAAATTAAACACAAAAGTTTCACACAGTTTTGCAATTGATAATCAGTTAAAAAGCATTGCATTATAACAGCATATGTAATGTCATGGGTCCCAATTAAAGTGTGATATTTTCCCTTATTGATGGGAAAAAAAAAAAATAAAGTAAGGAGAAAGGAGAAAACCAAAAAGGTTCCATCGATCCATCTTTTAGATTAATACAAGTGTGACACATTAACAAATGATAGGTACACCAGTGACGTGATTGGAAGGGGATGGACTTCATTTGGTGGGTCTTAAGTGGAAAATATTTTACATCAATTTGATAAATAATATTTTTGTTGTCCCAATCAAGTAAAAAATTATATACACTCTGCAAGTACATACATCCAACCATACATTAGGAATATCTCTTTTATAGATTTAACATCAGTTTTTACTTGTAATAGATCTGGGTTCTTTCTGAAATAAGCCTTGAAAGAAAACACAAAAATAAAAAGAGAAGGAAACATGCTATAGTAAGAGGCTGACTGATCTGATTGACAACATTAAACCAGATACATTTGGTAAGAGATAACAGGCGTATGGTTCAATGAATATGATAATGTCTGTATCACCAAATCTGGAAGAAACACAGAGTATTTGATTAAAGATTGCTTCAGCATTGTGAGAAAAGCTGGATTAGATATAAAATATTTGGACAGACATATAGAGATTCCTCGTTTATTTTCCCTTGATGAGCTGATGTATATACTCCTATGGATATTTGGTACAAACCCATATAAAGGTTGCCCAACTCTCAAGCTTCTCCTTTCCACTTAGAATCCTTATTTCCCTTTATGTCCTCCACTCCACTCTGATTTCTCTCCACTCATCAGAGTCTCCAACCCACCTCTCTCTTTCTCTTATAGGTCTTCCAGTTTTATGGAGGGGACTGGGGAGAACCATGCATGTTACATTTTACATAAATTTTACCAAAAACTAGAGTAGCTGGTTGGATCAGTCGAACCAGACCAACGTCTGGACCATTGCCTTATTTAAATTGCAAATGAAGTAAATTAAAGGGTTATTTACTAGAACACCCGACCCTACAATTTCATGGATTTACTTAAATTTATCATGTTTATAGTTTTCATTTTACTAAATTACCCTATATACTTTGCAACGTATTTATCTAAATCATCTTTCACTAAGAAGCAAGGTTTTCAAAAACTGGACTGGGCCAAACGGTCAGACCGGAAAACCGAGAATAGGTCAAGTAATTGGTTCTGTTTTGCCCCAAAATCATTGATCTGGTTAGCAAACCGTTCACCCGGGTGGTTGAACTGTTGAAACATCAACCCAGACAATGTTTTTTCGCCATTATTTTATATTTTTTTTTATTTTTTATGCCAAAATGGGGTCATTTGTTCAAATTGAACCGTTGGACCGTTCAGCCCAAAAACTGGTCAACAGAACGCTTCAGTGTCCAGTCCGGTTTTAAAAACCTTGCTAAGAAGTATTTGTTTTGACATCTGAAAATAATAACATGATCACCTAAATTAAGTGGAAATTGTTCAAGTGCATGGTATAGGGGTGTTCATGCAAAAATCGAAAGTACCCCTAAGGCTGTGTTTGGTTGCAATGCAAATATATTTGCACTGATGCAAAACCATGGTAGTGCAAAATTTGAGTATAAATTCCAAGGTTTTTAAAACCGAACCGAACCGAACAATGAACCAGTCAAGGGTCTAGTTCCCAAGTCGAACATTTTGACAGTTTGAACCGAACAGAAGACCGTTTTGACAAAAAAAATAAAAAATAATAAAAACCGGCCAAACTATTGAACGGTTCAAACGGTTTGACCACCTGACCAAATCAACGGTTCTAGGGTAAAATGAAACTGGTCACGACCAGTTCCCAGTTTTCTGGTCCTACTGTCTGATCCGATCCAGTTTTGAAAACCATTGTAAATTTTGACATTTTTGTTTCAAATTATAACTTACTTTGTTTGATTGCATTACAAATGAAGTAGTTAAGATATGAATCAAGATAAAGTAAAATCCAAAACAAAATTAAACAAGAATTTGCATTTTTTACATTTGCACTCTCCATGCATTTGTACTAGTGCAAATAAATTTGCATTGCAACCAAATACAACCTAACACTTTTTTCTAGAGAAAACAAAATTTGACCAAATAGAGCCAAACAGAGTAGTGGTTGCTGGTGCCTTACTAGGGGAAAACATGATGTTTTCATTTTTATTTTCTTTTGATTATATTTATTCAAATTAACATTAGGCTCAATTTGGAAAGACTACAAATACAAATATGTAGAGTGCAAAACCATGTATTTTCTATTATTTTGTATGTGCTTGTACTGTAAATATTTGTATTTGTACTCCTTCGGTCCTTCCAAACTGAGCCTTAAGGTCAAAATTATCACTTTCCACTGTCACCTGTCATCTAATGGAAGTCGATTAAAACTATATGGGGTGTTTAAGTAAAATACAAACTATATATAAGGTAGATTTTAATAAATCTATCAAACTATAGAGGTGTTTTAGTAAATGCTCCTAAAATAGAGATTGGCATAAAACAAAATAAAACCCAAAGCCAAAGTGAACCAAAATTTACATTGTTCTCATTTGCACTTTCATGCATTTGTACTAGTACAAATAAAACCTTATATTTGCATTATATACATTCGTGTTTGCACTCTTCACAAACTGAGCCTAAATTGCCCACTGAATTTGTTCACAAAGAAGAAAAATCCACCCTGTAGTAGATGGTACTCGTGGACAAGGACCTTTTCAACATGTTAAATAATTTGTTATTCAATGTCGAATGATGAATTCATCTGCATAACGAGTACATTAACTCAATGATTTAGACACTGAGCTACCTCCAATTATTTAGGCTCATCTGTTTTTTAATAGAGTATTCATAAATAAGATAAGAATTATTACTCCAATTAAATCTTGTAATTCGGGGATTAAGCCCAAATAGGCTTCTAGTCACCAATTCATTAATTATTGAAATCTTGACCAATGAAATTGGGTGGGTAGAGGGGGCCTGTTGTTCCGACAAACTGGGACCTGGAAGGAAAGGGGTTTATTCAAATCGCCAGGCGGGATACAACAAATATTAATATTCTTCCATTCTTATGTTTGGTTTGTTAGATGTTATGAGATAGGATAGGAGAAAGGTGGAAAATCAAACCATCTGGTGTGAAATGTTGGAAATGAGGGGAAAACTTGTTTACATAAGAAAAGATGGGATTACAATGATCATTTAATTTACACAATAAATATGAAAAATAAAAAATAATTATGATGATCTGATTACACACAAGGGCTTGTTTGGGAGGGTTTCAACATGGATTGAGCTCTGTTAATTAAGATTGCATTTGGCATTCCTTATTTTAAGAACTTATCTTCTTTTCGCAATTACAAATCAGTATTAGTTCATAGAGGCATTTTAACATGAAAAAGGAGATAATTAAGTCCTTAAAATAAGGAATGCCAAATGCAGCCTAAGCCACTTTGAAGAAGCTAACAAAATTAGCTTCACAGAAATAGGGGTGTCAATTGGACTGGATTTGGTCCAATCCGATCCAGTCCAATGCGAGTCCATTTTAAATGGACCAGGTCCAATCCAATCCAATGAATGTTTTGGACCAATTTGGACTGGTCCAATTCAATGTCCTAACTGTCCAATCTGTTCAAATTCATTTTGATTTAGATTGGTTTCAACCCAAACCCGGTCCATTAACACATTCTTACCTTATATCAATGGACCAGATATTAGCTTAACCCAACTCAATCTAATATAAATTTGTTACGAATGGGCCAGGTCCAATCCAATCTAATAAATATTTTGAATCAGATTGATCCAATCCAATAGTCTTGTTGGTTTATCCAATCCATCCAAATTAATTTTGGATCGGATGGGATCCAATCCAAAACCGGTCCATTGACACCCTAACACAGAATAATTGATTTTTCAGTTCAATGTAAGTTTTATTGGGCTTCATGGGATTTTTACCAAACATAGCTTCACGGCTTTACGTGTGGGGCCTACCTTGTAATGTCATAAGCCGTTGCGTGAAAGCCCTCACCTAGTAAATCATGCAATTCTAACACGGCTAGTAAAGATTTATTTGCTAAAACAATGTTGCAAAACCTCATTGGAAGCTTGAACGGTTTTCTACCCAAGGTCAATGGGTAAATTCATGATGACATCAACATTTGAAAATTTAAAAAAAAAAAAATTATTTAAATGATACAAGAACCCAATAATCCGCCCAATGGGTCAGATGGGTCAATAATTCAATGACCCGGAATCCTGGATTGATGGTCATTGACCAAATCAATGGGTTTTCATAAAATAATGGGTTGGAGGTTATGACAGAATGAATAAGGGTCAATGGGTTGAAAATACAGCGCTAAAAAACAATACGAAATACGAAATTGATCTCCTAATCCAATATTAAGAACCCATTTAATGTAGCATGTACTAACACAAAGCCTTTCAAAGTAATTGATCGATCAGTTTATTATTTTGGGTAGCGTAGATCTGTATCCATTATCGTTTTAGACATTCCAGTTCCAACTTCCAACCATATAAGCTAACTAATGAAACTCACCTTGTCAACTTCCTATTGACTTGATTAACTATGAAGTTTTCACTAATTAGCTAGCTAGCTAATGTTGACATTCAACCACATGATTCAACTCACTGGCTTCAAGGCCAATGCTAACTGTGATTGTGAAATATGGGTAGTTCGATTCAAATCTGGACTGTCACTCAGATCTCAAAAGTGGGCAAACCCATCGATGTAGGAAATTAATGACTCACAGAACTTAGGTCTCTGGTTCGGATTAGCCAAATGTGCATGTTGGGTCAAGTTCAAGTTTGATCGAGGAGTGTTCAGCCAAAAAGCCCTATCATATCTAGTGCCTGTTCGGGAGGGTTAAGCTGAAAATTCAGCTAAACTGATTCAGCTGCATGGAAGTATTTCCGATATATTATTTAAAGAGGCTGAAGTGGATAACCCTAAAAATGACAGAATGAAAGCTGATTTGGACTCTTCAAATTTTTCACCAAACGTGGCTGATAGGCTGTCCATGTAAGGCCCACCTTGGAAAACCGGAAGATGCTGTGCTTCAGCCCTCCCAAATGGGCAGTTAATTACTGGGTTGAGTGATCCAACTAGACAATTTAAGAAGAAAATAGAAAATGAAGTACATAAGGCTGCATTTGTTTGAAGTGTAAATTCATTTTTACACCGATGAAAAAGATGGTACAGATTCAGTGGTCGATGGAAAGTGAAACCAAATGCATTTGAATTTTTACACTGAAGATGTTTGGTTGTCACGGTGTAAAACTGAAGCTTCCCATTCTGTTTCTGCTCTAAAACTCTTCCTTCCATTGAACCTAGTTTTTACTCTCTGGAACTCTCCCTACTCTGAAATTCTCTTGGGTGGGTTCTGTTTATCCTCTGAAACGTTTTCTTCCTCCAGCCTCTGGCAGAGATCCAAAGGGGGCTACAGTTGTTGCATCCAAATGTCCTCTCCACCCACACCGCGAGTTCCAGCACCGGAGAGGTCAAGAAAACTTGAATGGGAACCCAGTTGCCTTGCGCCATGAACGAGAACAATTAATCTTTTGTGACCTGAGATGGTGGAAATGCCAGTCCAACCCAGTTGACTATTGCAGCGCTGAGAAGAGGTGCGAGCTCCAATTCATTGTCGTTTGGTATCAACCTGGGTGAAGGGACAGATGGAAACTTCTTATGCTGGTGAAGAAGCTTGTAGCATGGAGGCTGAGCAGAGAGGGTAATGTTTTGTTCAAGTATGATTGAGCTGCGCCGCTCATCTTGCAAATCTTCACAGTTTAATACAGTCCACATATCTGCAACACCGATGGTGGAGTCTTCATTGTTGGAAACTTAGATTCTCTGCTCTACAGTGGAATGCGGATGCAAGTGAATATATCCATATCCAAAAGAAATAGTAACTGATCAGAGAAGAGGAAGAACTGCTACTTCCGGAAGTTGCAGCGGCAGGTAGGAACAAACGAGAGTGAAACCGGGGAGGAAGAAGAATAAGAAGGAGAGAGAGTGTGTGTGTCCATCGAGTTTTGAGAAGATGGAGTTTTACATCGATTTTATCCGTGTAACTTTCCACTGATTTTCGATGTAAAATTTATCTAAAGTGGAGTTTTACACTCATCTACCATGTAAAATAACATCTCATCCAAACATTAGCAAAACCGAACTGGAGTGTAAAGTTTACCTCGGTTCACATTTACACCTCAAACAAACACAGCATAAGTAAATTGAAGATTCACGGATCAGGTCAAACACTATTACACCCTGAATCTTACTGCAAGCAAAAACTCTGCACATTTTGCATCCAACCACACATTGAGAATATTTCTTGTACATATATGTTATGTTAATGGGAGAATGTTTCTTCCAATGTGGAGTTGAATTCCAATGCTTACAGAGTGTGTGCAGAGTATTTGCTTTCGAAGAATCTCATCGCCCTTAATGCAACATTTAATTCAATCACATAAATCAATCATGTTTTGGCTCATCCCTTCCAAATCCATCGATACAATCTATATCATCATTGTCATCATCATCACCATCATTTAATTATTTTTTTCCATTCATATGGACTCGACTACATGAATCCTATTTCACCATTGTTCTGTTTTGTTCATAACGTATTATATATCAAATTATGAGCCCTCAAATGACAATTTGTTGTCTATACAACTAGCTAAGTTGTATTGTTAGGGAACATTTTACAAGATCAGGCGAATTGGTTATCTATATGTATGGTCCCAAGTGTTGCACACTTTGGGCGATGAAAATGAAGTCAGTTAATGCCAAACAAGCATTATATGAGAGAGACCATAACAAGTGATGACTAACCAAAATAATCCTACAGCTCCCCAAACCACAAATACCCCTAACCAGTAACTATACACAAGTCTATAACAACATCAGTTCCCTCCCATCAAGTGAACAGATGAACAGATGGCTCTTATGATACCCTATACTGTTGGAAATTGTTGCCCTATTATTATAACTCCAAAGAAATGGAAGCCCCATTGGGCCCAGGCCTCCCCTTTCAAGAATTTGTTGTAACATCTTTTTCATTTTATCTAAATAATTCATCAATAGAGAGAACCATTTAGATTTAGTTTTGTTGTAAAGACCCTAATTAATTTTTGGATTCAAAGCATGATAATGCCGGTATATGTAGATATGCATATAAGCATTCATGCAATTATGTGTTCACAAATGGTATATATATATATATATATATATATATATATATATATATATATACACCATTAAGTGTATACATGTTTTATATGTGGTAATTTTTTAGATGATGATAGTAAGTAATATGTTTTCAATTTTTTTTATAATTTTTTATATTAGAGATATTTTTTTGCATTTTTTATTTTTTACTTAGTATTAGTATTTAACTATGACATCAAGGGTTGGCACATTTTCACCTAAAATGTTGATTTGTTGACTGGCCACCAAATTGGAAAACAAATTCATTTTCTAGTCGATTTTAAATTTGTATTTTATTTCCATCATCAATAAAAACAATTATTCTTTGTCATGCTTATTTTTCTTTAATATGTTCAATTAATATAGGATTTGATTAAAGAATGAGAGTTATACTTAATGAGAGGGATTTGAATGAGGAAAAAAGTGGTTGTTCAAATCACATTTCTACCCTTACAATTATATAGAGACCAAATCCATGTAATTAATTTTTGGATTCAAAGCATGATAATGCGAGTATATGTAGATATGTATATAAGCATTCATGCAATTATGTGTTCACAAATGTATACATACATACATACATATATATATATATATACACCAGTAAGTGTATACATGTTTTATATGCGGTAATTTTTTAGATGATGATAGTAAGTAATATGTTTTCAATTTTCTTATAATTTTTTATATTAGAGATATTTTTTTGCATTTTTTATTTTTTACTTAGTATTAGTATTTAAGTATGACATCAAGGGTTGGCACATTTTCACCTAAAATGTTGATTTGTTGACTGGCCACCAAATTGGAAAACAAGTCCATTTTCTAGTCGATTTTCAATTTGTATTTTATTTCCATCATCAATAAAAACAATTATTCTTTGTCATGCTTATTTTTCTTTAATATGTTTAATTAATATAAGATTTGATGAAAGAATGAGAGTTAATACCCTAAATGTAATACTTAATGAGAGGGATTTGAATGAGGAAAAAAGTGGTTGTTCAAATCACATTTCTACCCTTACAATTATATAGAGACCAAATCCATGTAATTACATGCTTTTGTAGTAAGGTTAGTGGACCCTACTCTACCCCTACCCTTGATACCCTTGTAATGTGTAACATAGAGGCTTTGTTCATGTCTCGGTAAATGACTTATCTGGGTAAATGCACTTATTCGAGCAAGTGTTTCTTAAAAAAAAACACTTACCAGTATTCTTTTATTCCTCAAGTAAGGTATACAATGACTGATTTATCCAAAAAGTGACATTATTGAAAGGATAATATTGTCCCATCACATATTAGTGATTTTTTATGCATATAGTTAAATAATTTAGCCAAATCTTAGGAGAATATTAATTCCCTAGGTAAGTTAGCTACTCATGAATCATTCTTATCTGTAAGACCACTACTAGAAGAAAGCAAATGCAATTATTTATTTTTGGTAGGACCATAACTCTGTTTTTTGTACATATAATAATGCTAAAGTGGGCTAACCATAGCACATTAATCTTTAAGTATAAGAAATAAGAAAAAAATTGTTAGCAAAAACGTGAAAAAATATGGTAAACCCAAACACAACCTGAAGTTAGGATCTGAGTTAGGTGTTCAACAACTTGGATAGGGTTAAGGTTGGTGATAGTCTCAGCCGACTAGCACCTATAGTGTGGTATCAAGAAAGGATAAAGATGATAAAAGATCTGTTTTATATAGTTTTTCTACTGCTTAAAGCAAAACGGGGAATAGGCTTGGTATAGTCCGCTGAAAGAGAGATGCCCCATATTCCATAGGCGAGCTTGCCCTATTTAGATAGACTTTTATAAAGTATTTTTGTACTGTTGAAAATATAAAAGTACAAAATGCCATATAGGATTTGTATTAAGTAATTTATACTTTTTGAATTCATACTTAAAAGTATGAAAATCATACAAGTACGAAGTCAGCTTTTTATACTTTGTGCTTTTGGTGAAATTATGTTTTCGTTTTTGTGTGAACGGGTGGTCATGTGTGATTACCCTTCAATAAAACTCTCGACCCTACCTCTGCTTGTTGCCGTTAGAATTAGACTACTATTATTGGTCTCGGACCCTGAAATCATCGGAAACTGTCACAAGAAATATAAGCAGACATGCTTTTGCTAAACAGAAAATGGTACTTCTATTTTGGGAAGCATACTTTTCAAAAATTTTTATCCAAACAGTTTTCAAAGCAAAATACCAAAGTAAAAGTATTTTATGTACTTTATACTTTGATATTTTTAAAAGTACAGAAGTAGAAGTCTATCCAAACAGCGCTTAGTTTCTTAATAAAAAGGAAACGTAGTTAGTTGTGGGTGAGAGAGAGAGAGAGGTGTAACTTGGACAGGCTCAGGTAGTTTTTTGTTAAAATTTCAATGGACCCGGCATGGAGCATTGTAAAATGTTAACTTGGGCCAGCCCAAGTTCAACCTGGAGTCCACAAGACATTACATCTGATATGAGAAAAATCTCAATTATCATTCATGGGGAGATGTTCCCAATGCACGGCTATAGTTTTGTTGGTACGTGTGGATAGTGTCTTTGTGGACAGAAGATCTGAGCTTGTGAAAGATGCTCCATAATCCATAAAGAAGTGATTAGATTCAGTTTCTTTTTGTTCATTAGGCTGCGTTTGATTACAATGCGAATTTATTTTCACTAATGCAAAATCATAGTAGTACAAATGATTTCGGTGCAAATTATGATTTATTTTCATTTCAAAATCTACCTTATTCTGTTTGATTGCAACATAAAAGAAGTAAAATAAGACCTGAAGCAGAAGAAAGTAAAACCCAAAACAAAATTAAACTAGTATTAACATTCTTTTCATTCACACTCCCATGCATTTAATACTAGTTCAAATAAAATTGCACTGCAACCAAACACACAAGTAAGAAAGTGAATGATTGTAGATGAACTTAGAAGGGTCAAAAGAGTTGTGACATTGTGATAATGGACAAAATAAATAAAATGTGAGACTCTATTCTAATTTGCTTCTTTTCTATCAAAATTATCCCATTACGATCTCAACCATATTAAAATATAAAAGAAATTGGAAGAAAATAAACACATGGTTAAGGGAATAGCCTTAGTGCCACCAATTTAGGCCCCATTTGTGAGGGCTACGGCCTTGATTTAGCTGCTTCATTGAACTGTTTTGATGAAGTTAATACGAATATATAGTGTAAATATATACAATATGTCACTGCAAACAAACAAAGCCTTTAGTAGATGTAGTCATGGTACTCTGCAGAACGAGTACATTAATTCAATGATCTATTTTCTAGATAGAGTATTCATATATAAGATATGAGTTGCTCCAATCTTGACCAATGAAATTGGGTGAATAGAGGGGGTCTGTTGTTCCGACAATTTAGAATCCTTTCCCATGTTTGGTTTGTAAAGTGATATGAGATGGGATGGGAAAAAGGTGAAATTACAGTGTCATGATGAGATGGGATGGGAGATCCAACCCGATAATTTAACAAGAAAATAGAGGATTAAATAGATAAGCAAATTGAAGATTTGTGATCATATCAAACGATACTAGACACTTTAACGCAACGCTTAATATAATCACAAATAAATCAATCATGTTATGATTCATCTACATTCCAAATCCCTCAACATGAACTTCATAAGTCTTTTATCAATTATATGGAGATTGATACATGAATCCCTCTTTCCCCCATTATTCTGTTTTCATTGTCAAATTATGAGCCCTCAGATGACATTTTGATGTTTATATCAAACTTTTAAAAATCGATCGGACACAGAACCGTTTTGGAGACTGGTTCCTGTGTTATTTAAAAATAAAATAAAAATAAAAAATAGCCAAAAATTATTATTTGGATCGACAGGTCAATGAATTGACTGCCTAGATCAGTGGACCGCTGATCAAATCAATGGTTTTTGGCCCCAAAACTGGTTTTAGGATGAAATAGAACCGATTGCCTGACTGGTTTTCAGATCAACCAGTCTGATCGTTCGGTCCAATCCGATGATTTATACAACTAACTTGGTCGTATGGTTTAGAAACATTTTAGGTCAGGTGAATTGATTATCTAGGTATGGTCCCAAGTTTTGCACTCTAACTTGGGTGATGAGAGTGAAATGAGCTAATACTAAACAAGGATTAGATGAGAGAGAACATACCAACTGAAACTTAACCAAAGTAATCTTATAGATCCCCAACCCACAATAACGCCTAACCAGTAACTATCCACAAGTCAATAACGTCAGTTCCCTCCCATCAAGTGAACAGATGAACAAATAACTCTCCTGATGCCCTATACTGTTGTAAATTGGTGCCCTATTAAAACTCCAAAGAAATGGAGGTCCCAGAGGGTCTACGGCTACCCTTACAATAATTTGTTGTAACATCTTTATTATATCGAAAGAATTCATCAACAGATTGGGCCATTTAGCTTTGTTGTAATGACCTAGCATTTGGTTTCAGAATAGGACAATGTCAGTATCTGTACAGCCGGTATGGGTTGTATTTATTACCTGTCCGGGCAGTGTTTAAGCTCTGGTTAGGGTTAGAGCTGAGGAAAACATGATTCAATCCGACCCCAACATGAATTCTTATATCTATGCATCCATGCAATTATATATCCATGATAGTCTCCCATGTATCTACGGCCACTTGTAGATGTGTTTCATGAATAAAAACATATAACTGTAGAGATATTCCTAATATACGGTTATAAGTGGCTGTAAAGACGGTATAAACATGATCATGTGAGGATTGAATCTGAACTTTTAAGTTCAGGAACAAAAAAAATTATAATATAATATAAGTATAATACTACTGTAGCAAAGTGGTTATAATGGTCACTTGGCATCCCTCAACCCATATAACTGCCAGTTCTCGATGGTAAGGTTAGTTGACATCACTTGCACCATGCTCTATCTCCACCTCTTAATCATGCTAAAGTGAGTTAACTATCACCGATTAATCTTAAGTTTAGAAAATGAGAAGATGTTAGCAGAAATATGTGAACAAATCAAGCCAACCCAAACACAACATGAAGTTAGAGTCAGAGTTGGGGTCAACAACTTGGGTAGGGTTAGTGTTGACGTTAACCTGACCTGGCTTGCACCCCTAGTGTGGCATATCAACAATGGATAAAAGAGGATAAAAGATCTTCTGTTTTATTTTGTACTAATTGGTATTAAAATGGGGAATGGGCTTTGTATATTTACTCTAGATCTCCTGCCACACAAAAGACTCTACCCATGTATACCCACAACACACTACCCCTATGTATTAGGAACATCTCCCTGTGTATTATTAGGAGGATGAGATATTCTCTATGTGTGAACGCAATGTTATGTAGGTAGACATAAATAGAGTTCTTGTGGGCAGGAGATCAAGACTTGTATGTTTAACAAAGAGAGATGTTCCACATTCAAGGGTGTTCAGATCCCCTGCCCATAAGAACTCTATCTACGCCTATCAACATAACATCACAGCTACACATAGAAAACATCTCATCCTCCTACATAATATTATGCATGAAAGGTGTTTTCAATGCACTGAAGTAGTGTTGTGGGTAGACGAAGGCAGAATTCTTGTGGACAAGAGATCCGGAGTCGAAGGAAACTTGATTGATTGTGGGTGAATTTATTTAATCTCATTGAATATTATTTTATTATTGTCAAAAAAAAAGACAATTCAGAGAGACAGAAAGAGAGACAGGGAGAGGAGTTTTGACATTTAGTCATTTACAACACATGCGACACACAAACAGGTATACAAAATACATGGTTTTAAACTCTACATATTTGTTTCTTTTTTATCAAAATTATCCTATTAATGCAGCGTTCTTTTATGGTTATACAAAATCATTGAAAAAAAAAAAAGCAATTAGAAGGGTAAATCACCGCCAAGTTCCAAAGGGTAATGGGTTGTTTGGTATTTGGTCCACGCACCACACCCCGTTAGGTCCCAAACCGGTGGTTGCGAGAATCGATTCAGCATCAATGCGGGTTTTCTAGATTGATTCTCTCTTCTCAAATCTCAAAGTATTTGACTGAACATGATCTGAGCATGTAACATCCCACCACCTACTTGAAAAGAAATTGGTTGTCCATCTGGCCACGTGTCTACTTTTTCAAAATATTTGACCGGCACAACACCGTCAAAGCCTTCAGTCAAAGATTACTTTTTGTTTGAAATGTAAATCTTCATCCCATCTGAAACGAGAACTGATGCATTAGTAATCATCCATGGTTGTCTAAAGCGTTAAGGTACTGCAGACAACTCTTTACCTTCTTCTAGGACCCTTCTGACATCTAAGCAGCAAATTGACACATTACCACCCCGTCGCATACCTGCGAAGATGGATAAAGTCATCTATACTAACAAAAGCTGGCAGATTTGAATAAGGAAAACGCTAAAACACCAAAAATATTTTAAAATTCATGTATTTAACATCTTGAAGATAGTATCTACTTCACTCTTTGAAACCCAGTCAACAAAAGAATTGCAAGTCAATATCTACTTCTCCCCTCTAAACTTTGGGCTATTGCACATTAAGGGTACTTGTGATATTTCGAACTCGACTCCTGAAAAGCTTGAGTTGAGTTTGAACCCAATATATAGACTTGTTTGTTAATCGATCCGATCTCGAGCCTAATAAAATTTGGCTCTTGAGGCTCACAAACTTAATTAAGTTTTTACATATATACATATATAATTAATATAAAAGTATTATGCAAATAAAAAATAATATATAGTATATGTACATATAAATATATAAATAAAATGTATATATAATATTTTTATTTTTTATATGTAAAATAAAAATAATAATTTTTATTTGTATAGGAAGTTCGGCTGTAAACTTGAGTCAAGCCGAACTTGAACTTATGAGCTTCTGTGTCCAACTGAATTAGAACCCAAATGTCAAGTTCGAATCGAGCTCAAGCCTCAGTTTTTCAATAAACTGAGCTTGAATAACTAGATATTTGACTCGGCTCGGCTCAAATCCACCCCTCCTAGGTTTTTTTTAACAATCTTAACTTTGGGCGATTGCCCATCAAGGCTAGCTGATATTTTGAGTGCTCTAGCTTGATGAGTATGTATATATGTAGGGTACTTGTAGCGGAACAAAGTCAAATTAAAACAATAGAATCTGATGCTGTGTTTGGTTGAAGTGCAATTTTATTTGCACTAGTACAAATGCATGAAAGTGCAAATGAAATAAATGCAAATTCTCGTTTAATTTTATTTTGGGTTTTACTTTATTCTGCTTCGTGTCTTAACTTATTTCATTTATACTGAAATCGAACAAAATAAGCTAAAATTTGAAATAAAAATAGGTCAGAATTTACACAAAATCATTTGCACTGCTACAGTTTTGCATCAGTGCAAATTTATTTGCATTGCAACCAAACACAGCCTCAAGGAAACAGTAGGAATTCTTTCCTTTTTCCCACTTTTTTAGTTACTTTTCAAGGATTAGGACAGTATAAAGGCACAACTAATAGGAAAGAAACTTGTGAGAGATTTAATCAATAATTTAATACATGAAAGAAATCAATTAATTTAGCTGACCACTAATTACACTCCCATCTGTTAGCAACACTTGTGAAATGAACATACAAGCTTTTCATAATTCATACGTTTCAGATCAGACTGCAGAATTGATTCCAGAGTCCTCTTACAGGCTCCATGTAGTCAGTCATGTACACACACTCTCTGAATATCAAGGAAAGAAGTAGATGTGAAAAAATCAATAATTAAAATCATGGTTCATGGATATGCAACTGAGCATGAGAGTATTTGACGATGCATGCATGCCCAAACATTTACCCCACCATCTATGGAGGTTCTTGGTTCTCACCATCTGCAAAATATATTTCATAATTAGAGGCTTCACACCATCTACAAAATATACTTCATGGTTAGAGGCTATAAACATCTGTATCTCTTTTGCATTCTAGCTAATTTCCTTTGCTGGATAATACATAACTATTATTACATGGATGTTGGGTGTCATCCCAAAATAGTTTGTTTGAGAAACAGGAATGTTATTAATTATGTCATTCACAATTTCACATCACCATGTTCCATAGACCATTGATGCCCATTCTCAATTCATGCTATGCTGACTGGGTGCCTTCAGCAGGGGTTAAAAGAAAATGTGGGGAGAAAACCAGGTCATGTTGTTGCAAGGTGAATAGTGAGTGAATTGCTTTGTAATCATCTTTATTTACAATTGTAACTGGGTCCCCTATGCACCTATCCTTGTGCTATTTCTTAATGAATCTCTAAATTTGTCCACCAGCATTAGACATGCCAACTGCTAGTATTCTCTGAGCATATACTTTCTTTCTTATCTCTGCCATGTGGAGGAATCCCATGGTCAATCTGGACTGTCCATCAGACTAGAAACAGGCTTTATCCTGAACATTAAAAGATGAACCATAATGGATTTGGGGCATAAAAGTGATAAAGGGGCTCTTGTGTGCAGATATACCCATGGCTATTTGGTGAGGCCAATGGCCAGCATAAGCAAACAACGAGCACATCCAGAACTTTAGCGTTATATCGTGTACAATGTTATCGAAGGATTGACCAACTTGTCAGATAAGGGCCAGGAAACTTCACCACTAACTAATCGTCCATTCTCATGATGCAGTAACCTAGGTTGATTTGTCAACCACAAAGTTTTTCTCATCAGCAATCACAAAGTTAATTTCATGTTTTCTTTTTGTGTTTATGTCCAACTATATAAAATAATATTGTGGCAATTTCTACGGCACCTAAACTTTAACCAATGAGAAACTCACAATGAATTTGACTGCATACCAGCTGATTGATTATGAGTGGTTTTTAGGCATGATACCTTTTTGGTATCGTAATTTTACTCTAATATGGTATATGCTTTATTCATTACATGCAGTTAGTCTAAGTATTTGTAATGGAACATGGCTGATGGTATATATAAAATAAAAAAGGTTTTAAATAAAAGATGGAAGTAGAGGAGAGGTTCTTTTAAGTTTTTCCCCTAATCAAGGGTGTTCTGGTAATCAAAGATTGTACTCTTTCTTTGAAAAGAAAGGCTATAACCAATGTTTTAAAATGCGGGGGCGTGAGGCGTAGTTAAGAACGTGGGAGGTGTAAACCTCCTGACCACAGGGAGGCGTAAGCCTCAAGTATGTATTTTTTATAACTATATTGGGTATATTAATAAAAAAAAGATATTTTAAGCATAAAAACATATATAACACTAAAATGACTTAATTTCAATCAATATTTGACTTCTAAATCTCAAGTTTTCAACTCCAACTAACAATATAACATAATTAAAATGTGAAATTCAATTCAAGTATGCAACATAGATCACAAAAAAACATAACTCCAAGGACTGAAACTCAATCAAAAGACTCTAAATCATCTTCTTCTAGAAGAACAAAAGCATCATCATCATCTGTTTCAAGAGTTGCATCCACATGGGAGGTGTAAGCCACACGTGGTGCATGTTTAAAATGCCATACGTGGGAGGCGTAAGCCTCTTGCTAAAGGCGTGCCAGAAGCGTACACCTCCCTGGAAGCGTATGCCTCTGTACATGACGAGGCATACGCCTCAATGGTATGGGCGCTTCGGTCATGCGTCTCCAGGGATATGCCTCCCACGCCTTTTAAAACACTGGCTATAACTTCTTATCCTACCCCATCTAGCCTAAATTTTTTATGTTCAGAAAACATAGACTCTAAAGTAAATGTTCAATATCATTCTTTAATTGCATATTTGCAGTCTACATTATCTTTATTTATGAGATAGCCTCATTGCCTCAATACCTTAGATTTATAAAGTATCATTTTTTGTTTGTCCACTCTGCTCCAAATCAATAACTAGTTATAGAATTGATTAGAGAGGACAAAATAAATAGCTTGATGTTAGAGTACAATGCAAAGTTGCAAACCCGACCTGGATTTGCACTGATCTATCCATTCCGACTTGTAAACAGCAAAGGCAATGAAACATTATTCATCCATGTAGAAAACAATAAACAACGTATGTTGTAAACACATTTGTTAGGATTACCAGAGACCTTGATATAATGTACACACCGCTGTGTACATTATATCATTAGCAGGAGCCTTGTACACTGGGCTGCCCCTTTTTTTAGTATAATGTAATAATAATTGCGGGAGCCTCCACCAGACCAATATTGAATCATTGATCAGGAAAAAAACTGTGCTTTTTTATAATTGAAGAGTAATTTTATTATCAAAAGATGAAAACTGTTACAAGCATCTCACGGCACGGAGGCACGAGGTACAACATCCCTTGAAAGTGTGAAAAAGCACAGAACACTAGAGATAAAATATTACAAGGTTGCCATAGCATTTGCTGACCTGTCCACCCAATGTAAGCTAACATTCAGATTCCTTAATAACCAACTAACCTTCTTTAGGAGATCCTTGTGGCACCAAATGACTGAGTTCGGCTCTATTAACCAACCCACAACAACCTTAGAATCTCCTTCAATTTGAAGATGTTGACCCCCTAGTCCATGTGGCACCCAAGGCCCCAGCCACGAGCCAGCCTGGGGACCAGCCCATTCTGCTGACTGAAGCCCATGAGAAGCACAGACCAGCCCATTCGTTTCCTGTACACAAGGAACACACGTTAGCCATGAATAGTCCCATGCACATGTCTCGTGACATCCTTGTAAACCTTATAAATATCTGTGAATAAAGGAGTAGGGCAGACCTGGCTTATTTCATTTTCTTCTTCTTCTTCTTCTTCTCTTTGTAGGAGGTTAGGTCTCCCTCGAAGAGACATCTGTGGTGGGCAGTATCCCATCAAATTGGTATCAGAGCGCTGCCGACAGTGGTAAGATGACGAACACGAGATCCTCAGCGATGGAGGGTCAAATTGACAAGATCGAAGAAAAGCTTCACAAGGTGTTCGGGGAGCTCAAGGAGTTGAAGGATTCCATCTTGGTGGTGGCCAGCCAGTTTCAGAGGTCGTCTCATTCCAACCTGCGCAAAGGGGAAAACAAAGGCTCCAGCTACTCCGGCCACTCGCACGCAGGTTCCAGATTTGGATGGATGACCATGTCAGTGTTTCCCACATTGTCAGGTGAGGATCCTATTTCCTAGATATTTACAGCAGAAAGATTCTTTGAGATAAATGAAATCCCAGGGCATCAACGTGTGCTGATGGCTTCGATCCATTAGGAAGGGGAGGCCATCCAGTTCCAACCCTCAGATTGGGTGGATGGAATTTACAAAGGCCATCTGTCACCGATTCGGATCATCAGGGTTTGAGAACTTTGATGAAGCTCTCTGTCAAGACTAAAACAAATGGGGACGGTGAGGGAGTATCAGAATGAATTTGGGAGGTTGGCTTCTAGGGTTTACGGGTGGCCTGAATCGGCGTTGGTGGGAGCCTTCTTAGGGGATTTGAGGGATGAGATCCGGTATGAAGTAAAGGCTCTGCAACCGGTCACCGTAAATGCGGCAGCCCACTTAGCCCGCCTAGATGAAGAAAGACTGAACAAGCTTATGCGGGTAACTAAACCAATCATCAAGACTCCCCCGACCAAAACTGAGCCAGGTCCGTCCAGACCGGTCGGACCGAATGGTTTACCCCTCACGTGGCTCTCCTAGGCAGAGATGCAGTCACGTCGCGACTCGCGAGCATGGACTCTACTATAACTGTGATGAAAAATTCGGACCCAAGCACCGTTGCAAGAAACCCCAACTTTTCCTATTGGAGCCGAAGGACCATGAGGAGGAGGGTCTCACTGTTGAAGACGGGACCCCGGTAGTTGACGAGGAATCTATAGAGCAAGAGCTGGAGATCTCCCTCCAGGCCTTGACTGGCTCTTCCTCACCTCGAACCATGAAGCTTAGAGCGGTGATCGGAGGTAACCAGGTGGCTATATTAGTGGATAGCGGGAGCTCTCTAAATTTTGTTTCAGAGCAGCTAGTTGACCAACTCCATTTAGCGGTGGAGCCCGTGCCGGCCTTCTCAGTCCATGTAGCCAATGGACACAAACTCGGTTGCGACGGGATTTGTAAAGCAGTGAAAACCAAGGTGCAAGGGCACCTACTCCAAGCCGATCTGCACCCATTGGAGTTAAGGGGACTCGGTGTGGTTTTTGGCGTCCAGTGGCTTTGACAGTTAGGCCCAGTGACTTGTGACCCCGTCTAACCATGTCTTTCACAGTAGACGGGCAGAGTTGCACTCTCCAAGGCCTCGATCCGGGGCCCCACTGCAAGAAGAATTAAGCCTGACAATCAAACCAAGCCACCATTTCTCCCCACCTGTCATTCTCTATTTGGAAGGCGACCCTGTGGGACCCACACTCTACCATCAACTGGGTTTAGTGGGCACAGGAGGGGACCCACAGAATTATACAGGCTACAGACTTACCAAGATATTTTCCACAAACCCATGGACCTCCCTCCGAAACGGGACCAAGACCATAAGATTCCCCTCATACCAGGAGCGGGACCGACCAATGTAAAACTCCAGAAGTCTGAAATTGAGAAAATTGTGGCTGACTTTAAGAAGAAGGGAATGATACAGCCCAGCTACAGCCCTTTTTCCTCTCCCGTCCTGCTAAGTCAAGAAAAAGGATGGCACATGGAGGTTCTGTGTAGACTACCGAGTCTTAAACCGTATCATCTTAAAGGACAAATTTCCCATACCAATTATCGACGAGTTGTTGGATGAATTAGGAACTGCCACAGTGTTTTCTAAACTAGACTTTGAGGGCCGGATACCACCAAATCCAGGTCCACCAAGAGGACATGCAAAAAATGGCATTTTGAACTCACAACGGGCACTATGAATTCCTAATTATGCCCTTCGGGCTAACTAACGCACCGTCCACCTTTCAAGATTTAATGAATGGTATATTTCGGCCTTACCTCAAGCGATTCATCCTGGTATTCTTCGATGACATCTTGGTGTATAGTGAGTAGTGACAGTTGGGAATCTCATCCACAACATCTGAAAGTTACCTTGGGGATCTTGAGGCAGTATCGGCTTTACGCCAAGAAAGACAAATGCCTATTTGACTAGACGGAGGTGCACTACCTAGGCCATATTGTCTCTCAAGGCCAAGTTAGAGCTGACCCTGACTAGATTGCAGCCGTAGTTAACTGGCCATTCCCGATTCCATTCGGGCCCTTAGAGGGTTCCTAGGCCTGACTGGTTACTACCGGTGGTTTATAAAGAACTACAGCCTGTTGTCCGGCCCGCTGACCCAGCTACTCAAAAAGAATGCATTTCTTTGGAATGACCAGGCCCAAGCCGCATTCCAGGCTCTCAAACAGGCCCTGTCCACACCACCCACTCTCGCCTTACCGGACTTTTCACAAGAGTTCGTAGTAGAGTGTGATGCATCTAAATCCGGAGTGAGAGACGTCCTCATGCAACAGGGAGACCCATTGCCTACTTCAGTAAAGAGTTATCTACCCAGGCCCAGTTGAAGTCTACCTATGATAAAGAGCTAATGGCGGTTGTCCTCTCTGTGTTGAAGTGGCGATCCTATCTGTTGGGCCATTTCTTTGTCATCCGTACTGATCACCAAATCCTCAAACACTTGTTAGAACAACCAGTGCACAACCCAGATCAGCAGAAGTGGTTGTATAAGTTGTTGGGGTTTGACTACCGAGTGGACTACAAGCCTGGCCCAATGAACAAAGCGGCAGCGCTCTGTCCCGCAGTCATGAAGTGTCCGTGTTGGGCAATTCCCGTCCCAATTTTCCTATCTTGACCAAGCTCAAGGAAGAAGCCTACCTGGACGAAACAATTCAGAAGCTTGTTCAAAAACTTAAATCAGATCCCGCTGCAGTCCCAGGGTTCTACCTAGTGGGACCAGATCTCTTCTTTAAGGGGTGCCTGGTGATTGCAGCTCCAATCGAAGTTTCTCCCGGAGTTACTACAACTATTTCACTGTTCTACCTTGGGTGGCCATTTGGGAATACTCCGGACCTACCGAAGGGTAAGCCAGCACTTGTTTTGGACAGGGATGAAGAAGGCTATCCAGTAGTTTGTAGCACAACGCCCTACTTGCCAACGTTACAAATCTGATCACCAAACTCCGGCAGGATTGTTGCAGCCCCTTCCAATTCCGACACAAGTATGGGAGGATATAGCGATGGATTTTATCACGGGACTTCCAACTTCCATGGGTAAATCAGTGATCATGGTAGTTGTGGAAAGATTAACCAAATATGGACATTTTGTTAGGCTGGCGCACTCATATAAGGCGGCCTCGGTAGCGTGCACCTTTGTGAAGGAGGTGACCTGACTCCATGGGACCCCCCGGTCCATTGTGACAGATAGGGACCTGGCTTTCATGAGCCGCTTCTGGACTGAATACTTTAAAGCCCAGGGGACTCGGTTGAACCACACCACCAGTTACCACCCACAAGCCGACAGTCAATCTGAAGTTGTTAACAGGTGCTTTACGGGAGAAAGACCCAAACAGTGGAGGCATTGGTTACCATGGACCAAGCTGTGGTACAATACCACTTATCACTCATCGTTGGGGATGAGCCCATTTAACGCACTATATGGAAGAGAACCACCCTTGATACTTCCCTATGAAGTTGGCTCCATAGCCGTAGCGGAGGTAAAAGAAAAGCTACAACAAAGAGATGAAGTTTTAAGGTCCCTGAAGGAGCATTTAACCCAGGCCCAGCAACAGATGAAGGCCCAGTATGACAGGAAGCACAGGCCGGTGACCTATCAAGAAGGGGAGTTCGTGTTCCTGAAACTCCAGCCCTACTGCCAGGTTGTCACGGGGGTAGTTCTACAGCGGAAGAAACCCGTGCGGCGTCCTGGCCAAGGCAGGCCAGGA
>NW_010729227.1:416655-448764 GCF_000365185.1 Nelumbo nucifera | reverse complement strand
CCTGAAGATGACATCAGTTCTCCCAAAAATCTTATAGGCGAAAATGACGGGCATGTCCCTAACGTAAGCCTGCCAAGCGTAGGCAAGGCTAAGCCTGCTTTGAACCGTAACAAGGTGTCAGTCGGAAGTGGCCTAAATTTGCACCCAGGTTTTTTGGGCCCTTTCGAATAGTGGCCCGAGTAGGGGAGGTGGCGTACAGACTGGACCTTCCTCCATCCTCTCACATTCACCCTGTTTTCCATGTCTCCCTACTAAAAAAGAGCGTAGGGTCTCAGCTCTCAGGTGGATGCTAGCCCCACATTGCCTGAGTTCGATGATGAGGAAAGGTCTCCATCCTGAGCCGGTGGTGGTTCTAGATCTGAGGTGGGTTGAAAGGGGTAAAGCAGTTCACAAGGAAGCATTGGTGGTTTTGGAAGTACCTGGCAGAGGAGGATGCATCCTGGGAAGATTGTGACAACCTTAAGAGGATGTTTCCAGGCTTCAACCTTAAGGACAAGGTTGTTTTGAAGAGGGGGGGAGTTGTTGAGCCCTTAGTCCATGTGGCACCCCAGGCCCAAGCCACTAGCCAGCCCGAGGACCAGCCCATTAGCCCATGAGAAGCACATCCCAGTGAAGGAAGCCAAACGCCCGCCCATTCGTTTCCTGCACACAAGGAAGACACATCAGCCATGAACAGTCCCATGTACAGAAGATTATCAACACCAAGTTAATTTGCAATCTGAATACCTTGTAAAGTTGCCAACAACTCGGTCCTATTTGAGTCTCCTATTGCCACTGGGCCCATGTACAAGGCAAAGATATTTCTATCCTTATATCTCAAAACCCCGCCTATACATGAGGGGCTAGGATTGCCTTAACCAATTCCATCAAAATTCAGCTTTACACATCCTTCAGGTAGCGAGAACCCAAATATCCTTAACTGGAAAGGCCACTTGAGTGGAGGAAGAACCAAGAGACTTCAAAAAAGAAGCACAAGTAAAGGACCCTTTTGGATGGAGGGGACCAAATCCTCTTGTTTGATTTTAAAGGATCCAAACAGACATTATCAAGAACCAGGAGTTTCTAAACAACACCAAGTTTAACATCCCTTAAACCCCAACGGAAGCCAAAATTCCAACTTAAAGACAAAGGAAAGGGGGGAGGGGGGGGAGAGGAAGGGAAGAAACAAAAATAAAAAACTTTATGCTTAAACAAGGAAATAGAGTAGAGAGAAGGGAAAAGGTCTTTGAGAGCCGAATTTCCCACCTGGACCCAAAAGTGAATAAATCCCCTAAGCAAACATCATACCTGACAAAGTTAAGAAATTGGGGAAGGATATTGTGAATTGCTTCCCAAGTTGTCAAGGTTGCCCAACGAGAAACACTGGCATCCTAGCCATTTTCCAAGCAACCACGAATACTAGCTATCACCTCATGCCACAATCTCCCTCTTTACAAGGGCCATCTCTACAACCAGTTACCTAACAAAGCTATATTCTTTAGAACCAAATTTCCTATCCCCGACCCGCCTTCTTCCTTGCTCCTGGATATTATTTCCCACCTTATTAAGTGCTCCTTCTTCTCTTCCCCTAGCCGCCATAGGAAATTCCTAATTAGTTTCTCCAAACTTTTCCAACATTGGAGTCCAAAAACCACTCTCCTTCGGGTTAGCACTTAGAGGGAGCCCTAGATAGGACAAAGGCCAAGAAGCACTGTGACAACTTAAGCACTCTATAACAGACTCAATAACCCCTTCATTCAAGTTTATCCCCACCACATAACTCTTATCCAGGTTTATTTTCAAGTTAGAGACACTTGCAAAGTAATTTATCAAAATTTTCAGATTCCTTGCTCTCCTTAAGTCATCCCCTTCACTGAAAAATAATGATATCATCATCAAATTGGAGATGGGTCACCGGGACTCTATTTCTACCTAACCTCCATCCTTTTATTAACTCTTCACTATCAACCTTTGAGAGTAATCTATTGAAAACATCTGCTACAAGGGCAAACAACGGCACATTTGACAAAAAAGAAAAAAAAAGCACAAATTTTTTATACAAAGATCTCAATCAAACTTCAAAACTATACACATTTTTATTCTTTTTTGTACTACTTTGTTGGGTGAAATGAAGAATGAAGCAGGAATGCATGATGCAGAAGACAGTTGCATTTCTAAAAGGGAACATCACCTCTATTGTGTATCCGTGGTTTGCCCGAATCAGCAGTTTCCCATTTTCTTCCAAGAGGCAAAACCACTGTTATTTTCTTTTCTGAATGCCTGAAAATTTTATACATTAACAACCGAAACAATTCAGTGGGAGACCGGAGATCCAAGTCAATTATAAGAAAGGTGCAGATAAAACTTTAAGGGGCACTCTTTGTTAAATATACAGGTTGAATGAAGAACAAGGAGAACATGGAGGTAGCAGTATACGAGCAAAAAATCAGATACAAGCATCACAAAAGATACCACCATATTTTTGTAGTCAAATGTGATAATTTACCCCCCAATACATTATGCTATGCTCTTTTAGTTCTATGTCTCATTTATTTCTATAGCCTATTTACCCCTTAATCCTGTAATGAAAAATATAAAAATTGAAAATGTTGAAAAAAGAACGCAGATAGAATGAAATAAGAAAATAAAACAGAAAAAGCTTATAGAACTAACCTCCCTAACTTCGTCAACTGTGTATGATCTTAATGGGATATTAGTATATGTTTTCATATTCAACTTCAGGAGATAATTCACCTAGACATACCCCATTCCATATATCCAAGTTACAGGAAAACAGAATTGCTTCAATTTATACCGACTTAGATACACACCAGAACCAAATTATAATAAAGAACAAAATAAGAGAAGAATACACACCAGAACCAAATTAATTATAACAAAGAACGAAATAAGAGAAGAAAACAAGATGGAATAAAATCACATGTCAACGAAAGGTAAACAAAAGGACAAGAAATTCCACCTTACTGCCCACCCCCGAAAGATTAAAAAATTAAAAACAGAAAAGAAAAGATTTTCCGTAGTTGAGGCCTTTACAATAGACAAAACAGTATGAGCCACTTAATCGAAGCCAAAATGTAGTTAGATCATGCTTACAAGAGTCTCCCAAAAGCGTCAATTTTATCTTTGGCGGGTGCCCTTCCGCCCGCCGGTCGCTGCCTATCTTCTCTCATCTCCGAAACCCTACCTTTTCCTCCACTGGTGAACGGTGATGGAAAAAAAAACATTAGAAACAAAAGAATATCAATCCTTACGAACATTATTAACGCATCAACATAGAAGTAGAGCTTGATGGAAGAAATATTAAGAGAATCTAATAAAGGATTAGGCTTTCATAAAATTTATCTCTGAATATAAATAATAGTAGACTTGGTAGTAGTAGGTGGAAGAGGAGCAGCACCTTCTTCTGGGAAGGACAGAAGCAGAGAAGGAAGAGATCTTTCTGTTGGTGGCCTCCCTTGGAATTAAAGCGCCAAAACTAGCTAGCCTACGAACGATGAGGTTGTAAGGGTGGGATCAGTAATAATGGGAGAGAGAAAGTGGAAGGCACAGAAACGCAGAGAACGAAGCCCATTGTTTGTTGCTTGCAGAGTTGCAGTTGCAGCAGCTCCGTTTGGATCTCTGCCGTATATTTGCCGTTCGTGTTGATCAAATTGATGGGCCCAAATATAGATGATTCCTTGGGCTTGAGCTGAGGCCCAAATATAGATGGCCTCTTGGATCTCTGCCGTATATTTTACAGAGTTCAGTACTTTGGAACTGGATCGACTGGTGATCTTATAGGAGATGTTGATGTCACGTGGACAGCCAAACGGAACGGTCTATAATTATATTTTATGTAATTTTGATTTTAAACTTAAATTATTATTTTTTTAAGTGTTAATCTATTAATTTATGCAGGCAGCCCGAATACCTGGACCGGATCCGAACCTGAACATATATTTCCAAGTTAAGGGTGCTGGCCAGACTGAGCTGAGGCAGCACTTAATGCAACTTTTATCCGATGAAAACCCGGCATTGGTCTGAGACTCTGGGCCCGCCCAAGTCATCATCCCTGACCTGCCCCTAGGGCTGCAAGTCGGGCCGGGTTAGGTTGGGTTGAGGCCAACCCTAGCTCAACCTTAAGTTCTAAACCCCAATCCGATCAATCCAACCTTAACCCTAATCCTAGCTAAATTCCTTCAACCCTAACCCAATCCGAAGTCAATTTTGGGTTGGGTTGGGCCCAATCCAACCTTCTTCCCATCTTTTAAAACCTCATAGAATTTCTTGACTTTAAATCTTAACTCAACTTTCACTACATGTATTAATAATATGTTTTATTAGTACAAAATTCAGAAAAACAATTGTTAGAAATGACTATAATTTATTATGAGTTATGACTTATGATAGATCTTTCTTGGGCAGCAAACAACATAGAGGAGATGAAGAATAAAACTTTCAAAAAACATAAAAATAATGTTATTAAGGTTTTAGCCTTTGTTATTAGGATTAAGTGAAGTGATTATCTTAAAAGAAATACATGATATTATGTGGTGGGGGCTATACAAATATCATGCATCTAAACAAATCAACCCTAACCCAACCTGAAGAAAGTCGGGTTCATGAATTTCAACCCTAACCCGAACATCAATTTGACCCAACCCAACCCAACTTTTTCGGATCGAGTTCGGGTCAACCCGGTTCAAGTTGCAGCCTTACCTGCCCCCAATTAAAACCATAAAAAATAGGACCCAGTCCAGATTCAATTGATTTGATCCATACATGCCCTATATGGGTATGGATAATGGATAGCTATTTGTCTTAACAGAAAAGGTTGTTAATAAAGCGTGTTTCTACCAAAAAGGAAACACGATTAATAAATAAAGAAAGTATCAATCTACATGGAAATGGAAGTCGTCTCTTACTAGAATTAGGATTAACAACTCCTTTCCCGTCTGATATTGCTATTCTTATTTATAAAATAATAATGTTCAAGGAAACAACGTTGAAATCTGATCCAACCTCTCTCTGCTCAGTGCTCACTGTCCGCTCCGCTGATTAATCTATCGTTTGTTCGACCAGAAAATTGAACAGTTGGGAAGTCGGAAGTCGGAAGGATGAATAAAATCAAGGGGATGAGTAGTAACGATGAGGAGAAAGAAGCGGCACATTGGTCTGAACTTCCAAGCGAACTTCTATGGATGTTCGCAGAGCGGCTAAGTTTCGTGGAAAACGTCAAGATGGCTTCCGTTTGCAACAATTGGCGGCACGCAATTCAAAGCTTATCTGTTGTGAAGCCTCAAGACACCCACTCCCACTGCGAGCCATGGATGATGGTCATCAAGAATATCAACAGCAACGAGCGGGAATTTGTCAGTGCCTCCACCAAGGAGAAGTATACGTTCAGCCATGGAGATTTCAGAGGAGCCGATCTCCTTTCCTCGAAACAAGGTTGGCTCCTGTTGCGTCGACTAAAGAGTTCACCACCATCCGAACCAGAATGCTGTTACACCATCTTCTTGGTTAATCCAATCTTCGAGGGCAAAACCCCGATGCCGAATTTCAATTGCACTCGACTGTTCCATGGAGTTTTCACCCTGGTCGACGGCAATCCACACTGTGTAGTGCTGGCTGATTTTTGTAAAGTAACTGAAGTCACCCTCTGGATTGCACGTCCGGATGATGCAGCATGGACAAAGCACCAGCCATCGTTCAACAAGTTCAATTATTATGAGTTAGCTATTGCCACTGGTTCGTATTATAGGGAGGTAAGGGATTGGAAGAAACTCTGCAGCAGTTGTCATTATTTAATTGTTATTGGGCAGTACGTTTATTGCTTCGATGCAATAGGAAGGTGCTGCATCTTTGATATGGTAGGACTTGTTTGGAGGGGCATACCCGGATTGGAACCATGCACTGAGTCCCCTGGCTACATCACGGAGAATAAAGGAAAGATTGTCTTATTTAAGCCAAACAATAAATTCACAGAGCTTTGTTTTTTCAAACTGAAACATTTGGGGGCTACAACTGCAAGGTGGTTGAAGATGAGGGATTATGATATGGAGGATGAGTGTCTGATCTTCTCCAAGAATTTGTTGTTTGTTAACGCAAAACTGAGAGGTGTCAAGGAATTTTACCTTCTCAAGCACGGGGTTCTTCGTAAGAAAAGTGTATGGGCAAGGGGTTCAAGTATCCAAGTCCACAATTTGATGGATGAGAAGAATAGAGACGAAGACCTTCTTGTTGATCTACTTTCCCAACACTCGGTTTGGGTTGACCTACCAGGTCCTTCTGTTAATTAATGATCAATTGATGTTTATTTGTGAAGGGTTTTTTATTCACATTAATTAATTATTATCTTTCTGTCCATTAATTTACAATTTTTAGGATCAGCTGGGATTTCTGTTTTGAAGGGATGATTACAGATTGTTAGACCGTGAGGGGTTATTCAAAATTCAAATTAGGCTGACTACTAATTGTTCCTCATCTTCTTTTAAATGTTGTTGTTATTTTCTTAAAGAAATTAAGATGCTTTTCACTTATTCTTTTTAATGCTTTGTTTCTTTGTAATGCAAATCTGCGGATACAAATTCCGCACCCGGTTTCATTTGTTTAAATTTATGCTTTGCACACTTATCAGATAGAAAATTTGTTTTTTTTTTGTCTCGTTTGTATTTATTGGCAGTGCAAATTTTAAATTTCAAAAACTGATACAAAATTTGTACCACGTTCCACCTAGCTCAATTCTCTCTCTCTTATAAAGTGGGGTTTACATCGTCTCAGCCCGGATCTCCTACAAACAAAAACTCTGCTCATATAGCATCCAGTCGCAATTGGGAATATCTTTCATACATTTACGTTAAATTCATGAGATGTTCTCAATATGCAGATGGATTCCCATAATTGCAGTGTGTGCAGGGTATTTGCTTGCAGGGAATCCTGTTATGTTTGTGTTGAATTCTTTGTGGCCACTTGCTTCATGAATCCGCTCCGAATTAATTTGAGAAAAAAAATCGAAGGCAAAATTTCATAGTAGTGGGTGTGTAGGATTATGTATCCACTCCGACCCATATTCATCTTATATGTTCGAACCGAATATGAAGAGTTATGTATTTTTAGGGTTTTTTCTTTCGTGTACAGAGAGTCTTAAGTATTCTGTGAGAGGAGAGAAACTTTGGGTGCATTTGGGGCTTAGAGTTTTTTGTGAGGGCACAACTCTACATTTCTTTTCTATTATCTACTTCATAGTGGATTTTTGCTCCTCCTTCACCCATGAACGTAGGCCATATGTCAAACCATGTAACTCTGTGTGTTCTTTGTGCTTGTTTCTCTTTATCTCTTTTTTTTTTTTTTTTGAGTGTCATTCGAATATTTTCCCTTGGGTTTTTCCATAACAAATCCCATCACACATCATCTAACTTCCTACCTCATTGTTAGATGAATAACCCTCTTCCTACTTCCACTTTCTAGCATATAATTATAAGGTGGGGACAACATTTTACTTCTCACAAATAAATAAGATAAAGTCAAATCTGAAGCAAAATTAAACCAGAATTTAAACTTGACTTATTTGCACTTCCATGCATTTGTGCTAATTTTTGCTGCAGCTAATGCAATTAGTTATGAACCAACTCCAAATCTGCTAGAAACAATTAAGGCATGCAGACCGGGTTATGAAGCCAAATCAAGAGTAAGGGGTTTCTACATTTGATATATGAAATTACAAGAGACTTGACAAGATCCATGAAATTACATAAATTTGGAAATATAAAGGATGCAACTTGCCCAGGAGGCTTGTGATACTCTGTTGTCAATTCTCTAAACCGGTAGTATGAAAAGACAAGGATTCATGTAGCAGACCCCATGTAATTGGGACAAGGCTTATTAGAGGTCTGATCAAACAAGTGACAAGAGGTTTGATCAATGTTTGAAAACTAGGTTAACCATGTTGGTGGGTAGGTAGCTAAAGTTACCCTGGTTGGCCAATAATTTGACTAGTCCTTCACACAAAACTAAAAGAGAAGATGCAATCTTACATACAGTTCAGTGGTTTAATCACCACCACCCAAAAAAAATAAAAAATAAAATTAACCTATATTTTTGCACTTCATAAACTGTGATGGAATTAATGAACTAGGGTCCATTACTTGATGTAATGGTAAAATCTCATGCAATCAAGCATTGAGAATGTGGGTTTGAGTCTGAGAGCAGGATTGACACTGAGAACAAATCCTTCAAAACCCCCTGAACCACAAGAGAGATTGAATCCCAAACAATTATCAAACCCCCTGCTGTACCCTGTACTGGAATCCCAAACATATATAATAATACTTCTCAACATTAAGAGATCAATATTGAACTGTCTCAGTTATGCATATGATGAGAATAAAAACAGAAATTATTGGTCAATCCAATGAAAGGGTATTGCACCTGTTTATTATAAGATCAAATAGTGAGTAGAAATACAATGGATTGACAGATAATGCAAATAATCAGGCGTAAGAAAAAACCAGTTCCACTGCAACACAAACTCACTGCCTGGATTAAGAATCTTCTTCCTCCACAGCTGATGGTCCACTAGAAAGCCTTGGCTTTTAGCGGTATTGACAACAGAGTATAACATCCTTTTAGCGGTATAAAGGATGTTATACCGCTAAAAGATTTAAGCCATTTTGGACAATGAAGACAATAGAAATTGCTGATTTTAGAAATGACCAGATAATACAAAAACAAAACTAGGTTTACACTCAATTATAGGGTGTACTACTACTTTCCGATTAGTAGATAAAATCATGATATATGCTTCTGTATACATAACCCTGTTCTCCATACTGTAGTCTCAGTCAAGCTTTACCTTGTATAAGAATTAGTTGAGACATCCATAGGAACAACGGATGCGTATGAATGTTGTTGAGACATCCATAGGAACAACCCAAATTTCTGTTCCTTTTAGTTTGATAGGTAGGTCGGGCATTGTGAACCAAAATAACCCAAAATTTCGTATCTTTAGTGTGATGTGTATGATCAACTCTCTGTTAAACTGAACCTTGGCAATATCTATGGAGAGAGGGGGAGAGAGTGGGAAGGTGTAATATCAAGTCAGGCTTTCCTTCTGATGGGAGTTTCTTTCTATTGATTGTTTGTGTGTTGTTTTAGTTTGTGTTTAATATAGAATGGAAGATGTAAATGGTCTCCAAAAGCCCTAGGATCAAGCCAAGTTGTTTAACCTTTTAAGACCGAGTAAAAGCATACATGTTTTGATCTTCAGAGGGTATATAAAATTTAAATTAATCGTAGGCGATAGTTGTTCTCCACTACACCATTTATTCACATCACCTGCATATGGCAGTTGTGCTCCTTGAAGATATTCTACAGATTTAGAAGCAGTCTTCTAATTCCAAAATTCCTAATAAAAATGAGTTTTATGCGCTCTGAATTGATTTTCAAAGAGTTACCAAAAATAAACCATTACTCACTCTGATCCTATTTGGTTATCTTACATTTGTGTTTTTTTTTTTTTTTTACAAAGGAGTTTTAAGCATCCTCATGTTGGTCAATCTGAACTCAGAATTGCCCTCTCATTTGTCAAACATGTTATCCTTTTTTCATTTCATTCATAAAGGTTAAATGAGTAAGTATGTTCTTCCACATAAATCTCCTCCCAGTGTAAATGGACTATGGGATTTGCCTAAATTGTGAGCTTTTTGCCAGAAAGTTGTTTTCTATATGATGGTGGACAAGGTGGACGGAATGGTGGTGACGGCGAATGAGCACACCCTCTCTTGCTGAAATCAAGAAAATGCAAAGCAAAAACAAAAGCTTTATTGTAATCTTCTAGCTAATTAATTGAAATTTGATGAGGGGCATTTTGGTCAACCCATTTGATAATGGACACGTGGACACTGTCAGTGATGCAGCGTCCCTTTCAGCAAAATAGCTCACATGCTTGACATGTGGTAGCCAACACCAGGTATGCAGCTAAGCTGGAATAAGCTCGGCCCACAACATCCAATATAACAAAGTAGCTCGTCGGAGTAACACGTGGCAGTGAGCATTAGGCACACGGCCAAGCTAGGGTGAGCTCTACCCTCCAACAGCCCCAACTCGCTTGAAACAGTCCCACGGACAATGCCCGCGACAGTGCTGTAATCGCAACTTAGAAAACGGTCCACCAAGTTGATCGCCTCCAGACCAACAAGCGACCTATAACCGCAGCTTGGATCCAGCAATTAACTAACCAGTACACCCCGGGATTTAGGAAACAGCTCCTCACAAGGCTCATAAACATTGCCTTACAACACCTGAACCTCATATAGCTATAAAAAGACCCCAGGACAACTCCCAAAAGGTATGCGCATATAAGCTTTCACTCTCTCATATTTTATCTCTCTAAGAACCACTCGCTGACTTAAGCATTGGAGTGTCCTCCTGGGTAAAAATTTACCCAAGCACTCTAACCTCTTTTCCCTCCAGCTCTCAACTCAGACCTCCAACTCGCCTCGCACCACAAGTTGAACTTAGTTCGAGCCACCTCATCAGACACGGAGTGAACAAATTCTGTACCTCATTTATTAGTGGGCCCATTTTTGGCTTCATCCAAATTAAATCAACAATTCTTTTTTTTTTAGTTCATAAATCATGCATGTATGATGGAATCTTGTTTAGTAATTAGAAAACAGTGTTTGATTGGAAATGTGTTTATTCTTACAACAAATAAATTTGGGGATATTTGGTATGGCTTCTAGTTTATTTAACAAACGTTTGTATTTGATTTGTCTTTAAAATTGAGGAAAAGTGGTTGATAACAGTTTTTGTACTGTTAGTTGACCGTTAGGTATTATTAGGTGCCACATAAGTGCAATAGTAAATAAACACCTAGCATCGATGCTGGGAACACAACACGGTTTTCTCATAAAAATGGTGATGGATATGTCTAAATTGTAAGCATGTTGCTCATTTTTTGTTTGGTATCAACATTTATCATATTATCCAACATCTAAGATGATACTACATTCATGTCACATCATTGCAGCAACGGGCTGTTTTATGAGAAAACATTAAATTTAGTATTTCTTTAAACCACACTTTCCCAATTTCCAAAACATGATCTAAAGCAACATTTTTTTTTCTAAAAAAACAATACTGAATAAGAGGTGGCTTTCTGAAACACCTCTTTTTCAAATGTGGCGCTTACATGATACCATTTTCTCAGAAATCGACATCCGTGCCAAATACCATCTTAATTAATATTGGGAGAAATGATAAATCGAAGCTTCTCCCAAAACTGAGATAAACATTTATCTAATAAACAGGCTTACTAAATACCATTAATTTTGGGGTAAATAGCTACATGGGAATGAAATGACACAGTTTATCGAATAAACCAAAGCCATACCAAATACCATGATTGTCATTTTGACGTTTGTTGGAACACCCTTCACGTGGATTTTTCGTGCAAATTGTTATAACGCCTGTTAATTTCTACTCAAAACAACCACGCTACCGGGATCGAGAATGAATGACTCGACTGTTTACGGTAGTAGGTGTTGCCTCTGAGCTGGTGGAAATTAATAAAGGGAAGACGTTTGTCAGGCAGCGTGAGTAATTTGACTTGTCCTCTTCTTTCTTTTTCAAAATGTCCTCCCACGCGTCTTATCGATAATAACATTGATAGGACGACGTATTGTTTTGTTTGTTTGTTTGTGGTGATAATGTTTCAACCATATCCATGCACGTTCACATTTTACTCTTGCTCATATATACCTTTAAATTTAGGCGCAGGATACCAGAATAAAATATAAAAGATGAAGAGCTGATAATCAATTATAAAAGATGAAGAGCTAATAATGAATAACAAGGATTAAGGGTTGTTTGGCAAGATTTGTTGAGAAGATATTTTTGTAGTTCTGACAGTTAAAAGATGTATTGAGCTTGACATAAGATTTGGGCAGTTTGAAAATAGTTTGGTGGATGTACGTCTTTCGTGCGTCTTTTTGGGTTTTTCAACGCAAGATTAAAACGCAAAAGACGTGAGAAACTTCATTTGAACTTTCCCGAAATCAGCCCGAAATGGGCTTCTCATGTCTTTTCGATACACGTCTTTTGACGGCTAGATCTTCCACGTGTCAAACAGAAATAGACCAATTTTCGATCTTCTCAACTTGTAAACAGTCCAATGACTGTGCAAAAAAACACACCAAATGGCACCTAACTTTTCAAATACCTGTGCCAAAAAGAATTCCTTCTTGCTTGCTTCGGCATATATAGAAAAGCACAAATAATAAGCTTTTCAATTGGAGACCTCCGAAAATAGTTACGAAGGCCCTTGAGAGTGCATTGGATTAATTAGAAGCTCAAAAGTTGCTAACTAAACATAATAACCAAAACCATGGTTTTCAAAACCGGACTAGACCGGACGATCGGACCGGAAAAACTAGGAACCGGTCAAGTGATCGGTTCCGTTTTCCCCAAAATTCGGATTTCCCCCCAAAACCGTTAATTTTGGTCATCGAACCGCCAAACTGGGCGGTTAACTGTTTGAACTGTTCAAACAGTTTTGACCGTTTTTTATATTTTATATTTTTTATTCTTTTATTGTCTTGTCAGAACGGGCTGAGCATTTGGTTCAAACGGTCGGACAGGACCCCTGACCAGTTTGGTCACCGGGTCAATTATAAAAACCATGACAAAAACAACAAAACTATATGGATTAGGTGGAGCCCACTTAATCAAAATGAAATTAAAATAAAAATTTGATGCTTAGATAATAGAGAGATGGTAATTGTGCATTTGGATATATAGCAAAAAATTATAAAATGGACAAATGGGCATATTGGTATTACTAGCATTTTGGTAATTGAAATGAGGGTGAGCCTGGAGGCTCACATACTTGCTAAGAGCTTAGGAGGTGGGCGCTTCAATTCATACACCCACATATATAAAGAAGAAGGTAATCAAGTGGCAGACTGACTTGCTAATAAAGGTTTTGATGAGGGCGGATTTGGCCCTCTAGTGACATCATGATATATGGCATCTAAGAATAGCAGGATGACACCTCAACATCAATTAGACGATGATTAGCCTTAGCCAAAGTGATGAGTCTGACCTGGCGATCTGCCTCTGCCACTGACTTGGTGACCTGCCTCTACCGCCAAACTAGCGAAAATCTAATTGGTGACCTTGCCCACAACTCAGGGCGGTTAGCAACACCTTGTCTAGGGCTGATGTGACCTTGACATGAGGAGCGACCTCCTTCGAATGCTTTCTGACCTGATTGAGGCCCAGGTGGCAACCTGCGAGACATGCTCGCCGACCGATTTGGCATGCATACCCCAACACTCCCAGGTTTCTCGGAAGTTGGCCCCTGTACCAAATTTCTACGTGCACGGCTACCCCCGAGGACTTCGAACCGGTTAGGTACAACCTCCCCAAGATCTCGAACACGGTGCATGAAGCCCACACCAAGCAACAATTTCTTGCATTCTAGCTCACTCATTCTCAAGCTTTCAGCTCGCATACCAAGATACTAACTTAAGCTTCAAAGCGACCACGCCGGGTGAGCCTCCTCGAGTCCTCTGATGTTGATTTCTTGCAAGTTTCTCTAAAGAGCTACCTAACTCAGCAATCAACCTTGCTCAACACCCTAGCTCTGCCTAGTCATCTCGACATCCAAGCCTCCATCCTGCAGAAATCCTCTAGCTTGACCTCTGAGTCATCAACCACTAGGAAGCAATGAGAAGACCAGAGAGTCGAAAGACCGTGCATCATCAATTGGCATTATCCGAGCATCTTTCCCTTGCAGTTTGATCGACTAGCTAAACAACCGACGTCCGAGCTGCCATCCAACTAGGAGCAACTAGATCACACATCATCAATTGGTGTCGTCTGTGGCAACCGCTACAAAAAACTAAGTTCTCACCTTCTAGAAAGTTAAGTTTTCACCTTCTAATTTTCGTTTTTGTAAACTCAATGACATTTTTGAACAACACTAACATTAAGAATGAAGAATCAATTACTGGGGAGCAAAACCATCCGTGATGGACCTTGAAAACCCCCTTGTGACAATCAGATGTAGGCATGGGGGAACAATCAGTTCGGTGCATTCATGCCACCGCAGAACAATCAGTAGTAGAGCAACCTCAACAAACCAACAGTCCAACAACAGGCACCTTAGAGTAAGGCCATCCCCGAAGGTCAAGCCATTCATGGTTCCCGTAGGAGTTGAAGGTCAACAGACTAAGTAGCTTTGCCAACCTCATTGCAGCTCAAATGAGCCTCATCAACCTTCTTCATGAGGTCTCCCCTACATGTTGAATCCTTCGTGGCACCCATGGGAGTTAGCAGCCTACGGACTATGTGAACGCCCTTGCAAATCGAGCCTTTCAAGGCTCCTATGCGAGTTGGCGGCCTATAGATTAGTAGAGCTGCCCTCGTAGGTCGAACTCCCTTTGGCTTCTCCTAGGAGTAGATGACCAATGTCTCTGAGGGCCGATGCAGTGCAACCGCGGCGTCTACCTACTGTCCAACACAGAGAGTAATGTACATATCAACAAAGCATACAAGAAAAATGAACAACCAGCCCGAGTGAGCCTCTGTGATCTAACCCAGACTACCTCTAACCCAACTGTAAAGCCTCACTACAGATCGAGCCTTTCATGGCTCCCCTAAGAATTGGAAGCGAGCTGAATGTGGAACCAGCCTCATAGGTTGAGTCCTTCGTGGTTCCCGTGAGAGTAGGCCACTCGAAGACAACAGAGCCGACCCCTCAAGGTGAGCCTCCCATGAATCTAGTAGGAGTGGGCAGCCAACGGTTCCAGGAGCAAGTGGTACATGTACACCATGATCTCACAAGCACCTACCCGGAGAAGCCAATCTCAAGTGATGGCATAGAAGTAGCCGCATTTAAAGTTACGACAGAATGACTATCTTCTTTGGCGACCTGATCAAATCGAGTTCTAAGGGAAAGCCACACCACATTTTATCTAAGCCCCCCCTTAAGCCAACCTCGAAGCACGTCAATAACAGGAAGACCGACCTCAGTAGGTCGACCCCCTACCTATCTAGCTTGACAATGTCATGATTGCAATTACTACACTTAATTGACCTTGAGAGGATTGATTCGCTCATGCACCCCGATAATCAAGATGGTGAGATCTTGCGTAAGGCTGCATTCAACACTAGGACTCTTCCAACTTGGGGAGCAAACTGGACCAATGCCAACAAGCTCATCAAATTAGTCACTCTGGGCCAAAGAAACATGCTAATACTCCCTTCATCGAGATGCTCTTAGCTCGAGAGTGGGGGGAAATTCATGAAGGTGGATCTGGCCCTCTAGTGACATCATGACGCATGGCATCTTAGAACAGCTAGATGACACCTCGACACCAACTAGACGATGATTAGCCTTAGCCAAAGCGGTGGAGTCTGACCTAGCGACCTGCCTTTGCTACCAACCTGGCAACTTGCCTCTGCCGCCAACGTAGCGAAAATCTAGTTGGCAACCTTGCCCACAACTCAGGGCGGTTAGCAACACCTCGTCCAGGGCCAACCTGTGGCACCTCGTCACCAACCGAAGTGACCTCGATGTGAGGAGCGACCTCCTTCAAGGGCTTGCCGAACTTGAGGTCCAAGTGGCAATCTGCGAGATGTGCTCGCCAATCGATTCGACATGCATACCCCGACACTCCCAGGTTTCTCAAAAGTTGGCCCCCATATCAAATGTTTTAGAGGAAACCGAACAAGGCATGAAAGACTGGTCTACATGCGCGACTACCTCCAAGGACTTTGGATCGGTTAGGTGCAACCTCCCAGAGATCTCGGACACGGTGCGTGAAGCCCACGACAAGCAACGCCTATATATAGGCCTCACCTCCAACCTCATGGGGGGAAGAAAGGTATGCGCGTTTTCTTGCATTCTAGATCTCTCATTCTCAAGATTTCAGCTCACACACCAAGATACTAACTTAAACGAAACTTCGATGGAACTAGAGACATGGTGTGTGAGCCGGCACACCATGGGGGGAAGAAAGGTATGCGGGCCATCTACTAACCACACTACGACATTACCACTATACTAGCCTACCAGGGTTGGTTAGATGCAGTCATGAATCATGATGCAGAATATAGATTACAACTTTACAATTATAAGACAAAGGAGGGCATGATACTATAGACTACTGCAGTACTACATACACTGGGTATTTGGTTTTTCACCTAAAGCAGACGATGAAAGTGTGTGTGAATGCTTTCACCATAATGTATATGTAAATTTTGTTTAAATTGTAAATTTTAACAAATAACGCACAATTTTTTTATTTTGTCAAATTATTATAAATTATGTTTTAATTTTATTTAATTTATTTGCTATTAATGTAATTTTATGTTTTCAATTTGTAACTATATAGTCTATAATTCTATATTGTATTTTTTATATTTCATTAATTTATTCCATTTTCATATTTCATTCATCCAAGTATGAAGTTTATGAAGTATCCAACCATTGTATATTTCACAATTTCAATATTTGTATAATTGTATGCTTTGTAATTTGTATCATTATTCATTCAAATTTAAATGAATTAAAATTCTTAAATTCCTATTTGAATTGTTTTATACTTTTATTTATTTATTCTTTGGGTAATTGTAAATTCGTTATTAATTTATTATTCGTATCATGTCCTGAATCCTGATCCAGTGATCCCGATATGACAATAATCTATTTAGTGAGTCTAGCCCGGTTCGGCCCAACCCCAAGGCCTACCCTATGGCCCAGCCTAGCACAACCCAAGCCCACGGCACGGCCTGCATCCCCGGCCCGTAGCACGACGCGACACGGACCCGCCTAAGCCTGGGCTATTAGCCATGCCAGGCCGACCCCCAAAATTTCGACAGGAGAGGGCGGCACGGCCTGCGTGCCAGCACGACACGACCCACTTTTAGCACGAGCCACCCATAGGTCGTGTCGTACTGGCCCGGCACAACCCACTTTACACTTCTAGTTGCAAGTAGACCCCCTCTATCAGAATCCTCTAACTAGAGGCATGAAAATGTGTCAAATGCACATGCAACTACTTTTGACTAAAATGTATATTTTATATATTTTCCTTTCATATCAACAACTACACCAAACCCTTCCAATCTCCTTTCAAAAATTGAGTTATTTTTCAAATTTACCCCCCATATCAATCACTCAAAATGTAAAATTGCAATTTTATTATCTTTTTGTTATTCACAAAGTTGATATTGTTTTTACTATAAAAACCACCATCAATAGTAATTGTATGAGTATTTCAGATATTTTTGTGCCTTATTAAACGATTATAATAAAGGGGTGTACTTGCAATTATATCAAAATTGCAATGAATAAACTAATTTTCAGCAACAAGTGAGAAACTTCATTGGAGTTTTAATAATACCTTAAGATATAAAACCTATAGAATCACATATGCTAATATTTTTACTGACAAGATAAGCCCTATGCATGCATGGGTTGTGGATTAACCAACACGTCCAAAAAACTTGAGGGGAAAATAAAATCTATTCACGCATGTTTGATTGGCTCTAGAGTCATATCTGCTACTATTCTCTTTAACAAAATAAACTATATGCATGGGTCCTTGCATTAATCAACACATCCGAAAGACTTGGGGAAAAAACCAATCTTCACACATTTAATTGGCTATACAATCACATCTAGTACTATTTTCATTGACAAAATAGCCATATGCATGGGTCATAGATTAACCATGCAACACGTCCAAAAAGACTAAAAAGGTAAAAGGGAGAATGATGATAAAATAGCCATATGCATGGCTTCTTCATAAATGAACAAGGTCTTAATAATCTAATGTTGTTTTGATTCAAATCCGAACCCTAACAAGTATCCTTTTCTACAATATTTATCAAGGTGGGAGGTGATCTAGATGATTAGGGTGATGGGAATGAATCAAGATATTTAGCTATTGGTGTGGAATTCAATTTCGTCTAAATTAGTTTTGTTGGTCAATTCCTAAGATTTAAACTTAAAAATTTAAATTACATTTAAAAAACACAATGATATTATTAAAAGAATAAAATTTAAAAATTTAAGTTTACAATATAAAATATTTTAGATTAAGAAAAATGAAAATTTACCTCTTTCATGTATTAAAAAAATTATATTTGAAATATAAAATATTAATATATATTTATGATTGGGTGGGTTCAATTTTGATCAATTTACAAATGGTCAAACTGAAGCTAACCTAACTTTGTTGGGTTGGGAAATTACTGAGCTGAAGTCAATCGGAAATACTAGAAAGTGACCAACTCGAGTGGATCTGGGTCAGTTTGGTTAGTTTCATCAGTTTGATGAACATCCTTAGCTGAAATTAATTATTGTTGTTTTGTATTGTAAAAAATTATTAAGAATAGTATATAAAACATAAACAATTATATATTTATCCACATGGGAGATGAGTATCCTTAGGTGATACCAAGAAAAATAAAATTTTCATAGACCCTACATAAATATCAAAACAGAACACGAATATTTTGATCAACAAAAACTCGTACAATGTTTGTTAAAGATTCTCTACCATTCCATAATTACTTTCCCTACTTTTTCTTTAAACAACTTATCACAAAAGGGAGGATAGATGCTGTCATTGTGTTGGGACCAAGCAATTACCTGACCAACACGTCCAAAGACTTGGGCGAAGAAAGCCAAAGGCAAGTCAGTCGGCCGTGACGGATAGAATTTGTACTCATCTGTTGTATACACACGCGTTCCGGTTGCCCGTTATCGACCTATGATTATTACCTGCAGCAACTTCTGCATATATAATAAATAGAGCTGTGCTCTCTAACACTACTCTTGAGTCACATGCGGTGCCTTCTTTTCTATTCTTTTTGTATCATTCATAGATCTAGTTCCCATCTTCCAGATAGTATTGCCTTTTCTCCCTCTCTTAGTATTCGCAACTATATTGTTGCCATCAAGCTCTGAGGCGATACCTACAGCTTCTGGCAGCGAGTGAGTGTTTGATCAGTATTGTTTTAATTTGTCCATGATAGAAGAAAGGTATTTGAGTTTGTGTTTGTGTTCGGTAAGAATGTAAAAAATGTACCATTAATTCGTGAAAATGTAAAATTAATTTATTCAGTTTTGCATTAATATATTTTTGTACAAGCAAGTATGCGATTGTCATCGATACTAATATGAATTTCATAACTACAATATAATCTAAATTTTGATTTCATTTTATTGCTATTTTAATTCATCACAATCACATACTTGCTTGATTTTTGTTTTTTTTTTTTCACAAAAAACATAAATTGATATTTTCAATACAAAAATTGAACAAAAGTGCAAATTAATTTACTTCAACCCAACCCTATGTTTCCACTCTTATAAAATGATACATTTGGTATATCCATAAATTTTGATTAATAATATCTAATTAGTTACCATTAACTGGTCACAAGTTTTTCAGATATCATATCTTTTCCGTATCATAAGGAAAAATATAGAAAAAGTTGGTCCATGAAAAAATGGTTTTTATTGACCAAAAATCTCCAGCATTCTTTTTTATGGATTCATGCAAGACTTTCTGTAGTGGGTAAATAATTTTTACTCGGGAGTAAAAGTAAAAGTTATCAAAACGAATGGAAGCTAATTATAAAAATAACCTTTTTTTTTTTTTAACTTTGCGAGTTTGCTTAGGGCTTCGACTTATGTCACCAGGCTTTTCTCGTCAAATGGGCCCAAGGATATATAGTTGGTACAGGACTAGGGAGGGGAGGGTTTGACAGTGCGGAGGTAAAGCGAGCCATAAAACCCGAACTCCGGGTCCAAAAAGATAGCTAAATCATTACGTGAAAGACATATCACAGGAAGTTTTGAAAATGTCTTCTTGCCCATCTACTAGCTGCGTGGATTCTGCACGGGCTTACTCACCCTTCTTATGTGGCTAAGTTCAAATCCTGTGCTACTACTACTATCATATTACCATATGTGGTTGTAGTTGTGTGTGTTAAAAGATGTTACTATTACCATATGTGGTTGTAGGTGTTTGGTACCATTGGGAACACAAGTTGAAAGGGTGCTCTTGTAGTAGTATACCTTGCAATTTGGTGCTCTAGTAGTTCCGATCCCTCAAAAGGCATAACATTCATTACTGAATGTTTTACTTTTTATTAATTAATTAGGGAAATTTGTTTAAAATTCACCATATCGCTAATTTGGCGTTAATTATTACCATTTTAATCTTCATAGAAAAATATAAAATATATACATATATTTTAATATTTGTACATGAAAAAAAAAGGAAAAAATTCAAAAAGTATTTTCAAATATAAAGTACATAAAAACACAAAAATTATAAGAAATATAGAAATTGCACAAAAATTAAAAAAATATTTTCAAATTATAGAAACTATAGAAATTGAAAAGCAAAATCAGAAAATAAAAATTGTAGAAAAAAGCACCAAAAATTATAGAAAAACACAGAAATTGCAAATAAATAACAAAAAACACAAAAAAAATTTATAGATGGTAAAAAATAAAAAAAAAAATGTAAAAAAACAGAAATTATAAAAAACATTAGAAATTTTAACAAAACACTAAAAATGCAAAAAAAAAAATGAAAAAAAACCCTTTTCCTCTAACTCGCCATTCAATGGGTGATTTGGTCATAAAAATTGTTATTTATGCTAACATGGACACCTCTGTTAGGAAACATTAACGGTGCACTAACGGAAGGTGAGTTTTGGAAAGTAAAAACCTACTGACACGGTGAGTTTTAGACATTTTGAAAAGTTGTGGTAATTGGTGAGTTTAAGAGAAATGCTGAAAACTCATGGTGAGTTTTAGACAATTTCCCATTAACTAGCAGGAGTCCATGTTATGCACGGGATTTATCAAAGGAAAATGAACAACATAAACTAATAACTATTATAAGGAATGCAATGTTATTTAAAATAATTACTCTTTATTTTATTAATTAGTTATAAAAATAGTTTAGTAACTTAGTCATCTGGATTAATTATATTAATAAGTTTTAACACAAATAATAAATTATTGTTAACACTCGATAAAATAATTATTTTATCCATATTATTTGTTAGTATTCTATTTTATTTAATTTACTTTATTGATTAAAAAATTTTATTTTTTTATTGTAAATATTAATTAAATATTAGTAAATATATAAATTAGGTTATAGTCATAATTAAATTAATTCATAGATTAAATTCATTAGTCATAATGAAATTAATCTAAACGTTAATCTAAGCCCAGGCTCAAGGTTTTAGACTTCAGGTTGGGTTTTGGTTGATCGTCAACCTGACCCAACCACCCAATAAGTTGCACCTGTAAGAGTAATGTGACATTCGTAATTAGACTTAACCAAACTGAATACAACCCATTATGTATTATTTTTGGGGTTTTAACTACTTTTAGATAAAAAAATTATTAAGATTGAAGCCAAAAGAGCTATAGGGATGGTTACCCCCATTGCCTAGCTTTGCCTGACCCACACCCCAAGTATAATTATTTGTCGTGGACAAACTTGCAAATGTTATATATACATATACATAAATATATATATATATATATATATATATATATATATATATGAGAGAGAGAGAGAGAGAGTTTCAATTAGATTAAATTCTATTTAATAGATCACTTTTAAATTGTATTTTACATTTATAACCTTTTTCTACCAAAATAAAATAATATCATTACTTAATTTATATATATTCTACTATTTTCTTAATATAACCTAATTTGGAAATGATAAGAAATGTCATGTCTTGAGGATGAATAATTAATACTAGCAAATGAGGGTCTATATAAGGGTATTTGATCAATTGAAATTGGATTAATTAGGAAACCAAAAGGAAACTTGGTGAATATTTTTTTCGTCATATGCAAATTCTTTATTGGAACTAAATGGCTTACAAGTAATTGAGAGTGACTACAAGTTAAAATTTATTCAATTTTTATTATATTGATACCTTTTATTTATTTTTATTATATAGAAATCGTAACAATTGTTTTTGGTTCGTTAATTGGTGGGTCTTTCCGCCACATGTCTTGAGTGACATGTAAAATAACATGTGCATTTGGTAAGAGATATAATAAGTGATTTTTGAGTTAAACTTGTTTTGTTGTATTTATTGCCAATCAAAATAACCAAGCTTTGATAAATTTGGGAGAGTATCAAAATTAATAAATTTGATATATTTTAAAACCATGTTCAATGTGATTAAGTTTAAGAGGTTCAAAGCCTTGGGGAAAAAAGCAAAAGCTTGATTTTAACTCTTCATCTAGACAAATGTTATCGTCTCTTTATGAACGCATCATTTTCACCAAATTAATTAATTCCTACAATTTCAATAGTCCCACGATCACATTTACTATCTATCATTTTGATTTTTTTCGAGTGACATTATATTCAGTGGTATCATTTACTATGGCCTAGTTTATTGGAGTGTGGAAGAAGACGAGAGGCAAGTCAATTTGTTATTTTTCTTCATCCCCTGTAGAGATTGAGATTGAAGACAAATGTTTCTAACTATTTATCAACCCATCTTCACTCATATTTAACTCTTACAGTTTCAATTGGCAATATATTCAGTGGCTCAATTTATTGGAATGGTTGATACATTATGAGACATACAAAAGAAGATGAGAGGCAAGTCAATTTGTTAGTTTTTTTCATCCATTATAGCAATTGAAGACAAACTATACAATATGAAGAGCATACGTGTCTTAGGGTGGTCTGTTTGGTTTGTACTTGGAATTGAAGTCAGAATTGGAATTGAAATCCTTCAGAATTGAAAATTGGAGTGGTTCATTCCTATAGTTCAGACAGAAAATTAAAATCAGCCGAAATAACAATGAAATTCTGATTCCACCCAACCAAACAGTTGGAATAGGAATAACCCATTCTGATTCAATTCCGATTCCAGACCCCTATTCCTATCAACCAAAAAGGGCCTTAATTTTATAGATAACTATTCTTTTTCGGGAAGCGAGGACGCGCTTTGATGGGTTTCCCTCCGGCTTTCAAGCAGGGATTTAAGGAAGCAGTAGAGGATGGATTTGACAACTTGGCAAAGAATAAATAATATATTGACCGATGACGGTTACACAGCTTACAAAAACAAGGAAATTTCTGAAAATACAATAAGTGGATTCTATCTACAAATACTTGACATCAGTTGCTATAACTACTGCATGACATATCCGGGTGAGGGTCCCACGGCTTATTTTACTCCATATGCTGTTGATACTCAGAATTCTAATGCATGTGACACCACCTCACCGCGCTTTTGCTCCCCAAAGATTGCCCTGATGATTGCAGAAAAAAAACGGACATGCCAACCCAGCGATTGCCAATATGGACCACGCCTCCCTTTATTCAACACCAACCACTAATGCCTCCGAACTATAGCGTGTCTACATCAGGGTTATGAGGTCTGTTTTTTATTGGGAGTCTTCGGCTATCAGTTTCGTATCACTTTGTCTGTGTCGCCAATAATAGTTTGGGTTTTAGGGTTTTGTTGGGTCTCGAGTTTCAGGTATGGTTGTATGGAATATGTGTGTGTATATGCATGTGCATGGTGTAGTCTATCAGGTTAATAATTTGTTAAATTTATCATGGACTTGAACTCCAGTCTGAGAGTTTGATTGTGTTTGGATACGATGCAAATAAGTGTGAATACAAAAATGTAGAGTGTAAAACGGTTTATATAAAATGCAAAATTGGATTAATTTTGCATTGCTTAAAAAACAGACTTTTAGCTGTAATAGATTCAAACATGAATTCCAATAAATATATATATATATATTTTATCAAAAACCTACTTGAATGCAAATTTAATTGATGTTCTTTTATATCTTATTATCAATGTAAATATGCATTGGTCTATCATTTGTCAATGCATAAATATAATATTGCCAAACACAGGTAAAAGTGAACCCCAGTGCAAATTTATCCTAGACCGGAATTTACACTTCATTGCATCATTTCCAAACGCAACCTTTGGATTTGGTCTTGACAGAATCATCCTTTTATCATCTTCACAACCTTTTACAGCCGTGTATTAAGAACATCTCAGCATTTATATGTTTTTTTTTTATGGAAAGCTATTTTTAATATATAACTGCAGAATATATTTCCAACCTTTTATATGTTTGGTCAAACCATATTATCAGTGATTTTTTCAAGCCATTGGAGGCCCGGGTCCCCCTACATGCTGGAGGAAGATCAATGCAGAATATATGGTGGGCAGTAATCCAAGGTCTCGAGGAAGCAGCAAAGAAGAAGATAAATTGCAATACTTTTTAATGCAATAAAATCCATCATCACTCGTTATGCTGTGTTTGGTTGCAGTGCAATTTTATTTATACTAGTGTAAAGGCATAAGAATGCAAATTCTCATTTAATTCTATTTTGGATTTTATTTTGTTCTATTTTATGTTTTAATTTACTTCATTTATATTGCAATCAAATAAAATAAACTAAAATTTGAAATTAAAATAGATTAGAATTTACATGCCACAGACATGTTGGATTGAACTTAAATGCTGTATAGCTAATAATAAATCCCCACATCAGCCGCAAAGCAAACTCTAAGTGCATCGGGCTGCTTACACGCCACAGACATGTTGGATTATAAAAGACATTATAAGATAAAACAAAGTTGTTTCAGTTTTGGTTCGGTTTTTAAAACTTTGTTATTGCTGGCTGTTAGTATTGCTGACAAACTAACATTAACGGCAGAAGATGGACTATGTTCACAATTTTACGGAACTTTCTGTTTTTCTTGGTAGGATCATAGCCACCGACAATGGTGTGTATTTAAGGCTGTGTTTGGAATGATTTTAAAGAATTAATTCTGATGAAAAGTATTGAAATTAATTCTCTTTTTGTTGGGGTTCATAACCCATTCCAAGAATATTCTTTTGAAAAACTCAATGAACTCTACACAAAGTTTCCTAACAACCTTTCCTCAACTTTTTTGTTTCTCTCTTAGTTTCTACCAAACCAAATGCCTAAATCAAATAACTATGAGAAAGCTACAGGTCAAAAAGTGAATTTCTGGATGTCTGGAATTTTTTTTTTAGTAACAACACTCCATTGAGATTTCAAAGATTAATTGCTAGGAGTATGGGAATGAAAAAGGTGGAGAAGCCTAGCATTTATCTAGGGCTTTCAATGGAACTACAAAGATCAAAGAACAAATCATTCGAGTTCATCATGGTCATAAAGTGCAAGATTGGAAGGAGAAATTCTTAACAAGAAAAGAAATTATTATAAAGTCAATAATAATTTCTGCTTTACCTGTCTACACAATGTCTTGCTTCTTAGTTTCCAAGAGTGCTTGTAAAACCATCTCAAAATTTCAAAGGCACTTCTTGTGAAGTGCTTCAAACCTTCAAAGGAAAATAAACTGGCTTAAATGGACAATCCTTTGTATAAATAAGGAGGGTGGCTTAGGCTTTAGGGACCCACACATTTTCAACTTAGCTTTATTAGCAAAACAGGCCTAGAGGATTCTAACTAATCCTACAAACTTACTTGCTCAAATTTACAAAGCTCGTTACTTTGGTAAGGAGCAATTTCTGAGAGCTAAGACCCCCCATCACAGCTCTTGGGGATGGAGGAGTGTGTGTGCTGGTAGAGAGGTTTTAAAGGAAGGTTGTGTATATAAGATAGCTAGTAGAGAGGAGGTGGACATTTGGAAGGATCCTTGGCTTCCCAACCTATCCAATTTTAAAACTCCCTATGATAGGCCGGTGGATTGTCCAATAAGAAATGTTTCAAAGTTGATTAACCATAGGGGTCGGTCTTGGAATTCCAGTCTCCTTAGGTGCCTTTTCCCTCCAAATATTGCTAATGAAATCCAGAAAATCTATATCTCATTCTCCTACAGGGAGGATAGATGGTGTTGGGTTCGTGATAGAAAAGGGATCATTTTAGTAAAATCCGCCTATAGATCTCAGAAGGCCAAGATCAAAGTAATTACTGAGAGGTCCTTTGGAGCCTTGAGCTTCCATCTAAGATAAAAATGTTCTTCTGAAAGGCTTTACATAACAGTCTCCTAGTTATGAAAAGTCTAGTTAGTAAAGGGCTTGCTGTTGATAGTACTTGCCCTGGTTGTGGTAAGGAGGTAGAGTCAATATCCCATGCTCTCTTGTATTGTGAAGATACTAGACCAATTTGGTTTGCATCTTCTTTGAGTCTAAGGCCTGATTATGGGTCCGTCCAATCTCTTGGTAAGTTGGCTTGGTGTCTGGACTAGTAGGTTTGCAAGAGAGAAGCTGCTGAAGTTAAAAACATCTTCTCATATTTTGTAGTTGTTTATTGGTGCATTTGGTTAAGAAGAAATAAAATCCGTTTTGAAAATCAAGTCAGTAATGGTCAATATGTTCTCTTTCATATCCACAGGATTCTAATGAATTCAAGAAACCTAAATCTGAAGAGCACCCTCAATCAATAGTTAGCTACCCGGCCCCACCGAGGGAGGGAACTTCATCAAGCTAATTTTATTCAGCTTTGGACTGATGGCAGTTTTTTGAAGAACAACTATACTGGCTATGGTATTTTCATCTCAAATGGAAGAGGAGAATTTGTAGCAGCTCAAGCCACAGCCAATGTTCCAAGATCTGCAATTTTCTTAGAAGATTCTACGGTTCGATTAGGCCTTTGACTAGCAAACAGTTTGGGACTTCGGTCTATTACTGTTAATAGTGATAGTTCGATCCTTTTGACAACCCTTCAATCTAATTATGGACGCATTTCTTCTGAAGTGTGGTCTTTGGTTGATGATATTTTGCAGGAAGTGAAATCTTTTGATTCAGTAAGGTGGGACTTAATTAATGGATCGGAAAACTCAGTGGCCCATCTATTGGCTGGCATCAAAACTCCAAAAGGGACTTGGATTGATTATTACCCAGTTTGGCTAGTTGACTTTTGGTCTTTGAACCGGACTAGTAACATGCACACTTCTTGTATAAACTCTGTTTCAGCTTTATGCTTTAACGAATGAATTTTCCCTTTACCAAAAAAATTAATAGAAAGTAGAAAATATTCTCCATCATTTCGCCTTTGACTTTGATTGGCCTTAAAAGTAGATGCATTGAAAAGAGAGCAATGATGAATAAACACGAGTTTAGATTTCATCACCCCACAGTATATGTTGCAGCTCTACATCCAAACATCTCCCAAATTGTGATCTTCCTGATTGGGGTGTCAATGATATTCGAAACTTCGATTTCGAATTTAAGATTCGATATAATCGGATCGAATTCAAATAATTCGAATATCTAATCGGTTGAATTTGAATATCCTATTCATACTAAATAGTTAATCGGATTCGAATTCGGATATGGCCTGATTCGATTCGATAAATATCCGAATTTGATTGATCATTTAATTCTTATATATAATATATAAAATTTTTAAATGTTTTATATAATTTATATATAATAATTAAATTATACAAAATAATCTATATATTTATATATTTTATATAAATAAAATATTTTTTTATATATTTATTAATTATCTAAAATAATTAATTATTCAAATTCGAATCGAATCGAACATTCGAATATTTAATCGGATTCGAATTCGAATATTAATATTCAATACTCGTCGGATATCAAATTTTTTATTCGGATTCGAATTTGGATATTGCCTAATTCGATCCATTTACACCCCTACTTCCTGATGTGCACCCAATACATGCTGTCAAGTCAGTGTGAGGAGCTTTCTATGAGGAATAGATCTAGAGTCACATCTCCCATACTTCAATGAATTTGCATTGGCACCCCACAAAACACACCCCATGCATGCCCCACAACACATCTCAACTATGCATTGGGGACATTTCCCCATAACAAGTATGGAGAAGTTCCCAATGGACGTTGAGATGTGCATGTGCTAGGAAGTTAACTTTGGCTGTTGGGGACCAACAGCTTATGCAGTTGAGAGCACTTTTAGGCTGGACACCTTCACCAATCTATGCCCATGTCTATGTTTTATGGTTAAAAAGAAATATGGGAAATTACTATTTTACCTCACTCTATTGGTAGCGTGGTATTCCCAAAAACGTTCTCAACATAAGCTGTTGGCCCCCAACAGCCAAAGTTTTTCCTCTACTTGTATGTTTTCATTCATGGGAAATGTTTCTAGTTCCCATACAAGTGATGTGAGGTGGGTGTGAGGAGTAAATCCAAATTTGTAAAAGACTTCTCTTATGGTTGATTGCATCTGCATTCATATCTTCAGTTTTAACTAACATTTGTCTTTTTATCCAAAAACCTGTAAATCGAAACCAAATGAAAATTACAAGGGACTTTTTATTTGCATTTCTTTTGTAATATGCCAATTTTTCCCATTTTTAGATCTTCAATTGCATATATTATATTCTTTACAAGTGGATCTTTTCATCAAAGAAAGATTTGTTTTAGCTCTTTTCATTTTTTATCTTTCTTTTCCTCTAGAACTGATTCAAATCCAAAATAATGATTATGTAATAATATATAAAGGTGATAAAGATATTGGTCTAAGTGTCTAACAAAAAAAGACAAGGCCAAGGCAAATTGGAATTGCTTGTTGGGGGCTTAGGGCCTTGCAAACCTCCATTGAGTCCAAACAAATAAAGGTTGCCCCATTAATATGAATTGGAAGAGATGAAGACTGTCAAGTCTGCCATAAGCTCGATCTGCTCCTTCTACCATCCCACAGCTAGTAAATCAACCACCAAAAGCGAGCTCACATCGTTTGCATTTGGGGACTTCACATCTGCGCCCTACAACGTTAAATCTAGATTAGACCTGTTCGTGGGCCGGGGTCAGGCTTAGCTTTTGTTAAAATTTTAATGGGCCCGGCCTAAAGCCTGAACCCGAGACAATGTAAAATTAGGTTTGAAATCCGACTTGTGAACAGGTCTAGTCTAGACTTGTTCATGGGCTGGGCTCGAATTTGACTTTTGTCAAAATTCAAATGGGCCCAGCCTGAAGCCCAAACCTGAGATAGTTTAAAGTTGGGCTCAAAGCCTAGCCCATGAACAAGTCTAGTCACATTCCACCATGTATTGGAAACATTTCCCGATGATAATGTCATCATCGGGAGCTGTTCTCAATAAACGGTGAAAATGTACTGTGGGACGCTGTGGGGCACCCCTTGTGAGGCGTAAATCTGAACTCGCATCTTGGAATGCAAAAAACTTTCTGCATCTGCGAATGAGAGAACACCATGTCAGTAATGGGTTTTAAGACTGGTGGAGTCCAGACTTAACGGCGTCTGGATTAAAATTTCTTAATAGTTACCCCCCCCCCCCCTCTCTCTCCCTGCTTCTGCTCTCCTCTCACGACCCACCACCATCCACTATCACTGGTTGCACCGCCGACATTCTCTCTCTCTCTCTCTCCTATTTCTTCTTCTCTCTTCCTAAGAATCGGTAACCCAACTCTCTAACCGGCACCGCTGCTGCAACTTTCAACGCCCCTGTTCTTGGTACAGGAAGAGAGCATCGAGTTCAGTCAGCGAGATTCTCTTTGTCATTTGTTTTTCCTCATTTTTGGACCCCTCTTTCTTGGACAATTTTTGACCTATTTAGAGCAAGGAACTTATTCCCCAGGTTTGCTGTTTTGGGAGCAGACAAGAAATGCCTCGAGTACATTGGGATTAGACCTGTTCATGGGTCAGGTTGTCCGACGGGCCGGCTTGTCCCGGCCTGATCTAAGTAGGGCTTGGACAAGATTTCAGGCCCGCAGGCTCAGGCTTGGGCCTAAAATATCGGGTTTGATTTTTTTTCAGGTTGGACTTGGGTTTTCTCAAAAAAGCTTAGCCCAAGCCTGACTTGATAATATATTATATTAATAAAAATATATTTTATATAATAAAAAAGCATATATAATATGTTTTTCTTTACTTTTTTCAAGTAATAATGATATTTTTCATTCTTTTTTTTTTTAGGTTTTGAGGTCTTTTAGTATAAATAAAACAACTTTTAATTGAATTAAAAAGAAAAAATCTTTTTTTTTCCAAATTTCTAGTCGGGCTCGAGCTCGGGCCTGGGCTTCGGGCTTTGGGCTTTATAGTTAAGCCGGGCTTAGCCTCAAGACCTAGGCCCAATGGTCGGGCCGGACTCGGGCTCGGGCCCAAACATTTTCTATTAATGTAAAGACAAGCCCAGCCCGAACCCGACCCGGCCCGGCCCAAGAAGAAGTCTAATTGGGATGATATGATCACCATCTTATTGAGTTCAAACCCAGCCCCCATGCGAAATCAATAACAAATTAGATTACACCTGTGTCTCAAAAAAGAGTGAATCAAATTTCTAAACCTAACTCTTGTTAGAACCTGATCTGACAAAATCCTAGATGATCAAATCTAGGACCAGCACTCCTACGGCATACAAACCCTTGTTATTTCTAGATCAAAACCTTGCTATCAAGCCATATAACCAAAGTTGGACCTGGAGCATAGCTCAGTGACCAGATGGAAATCCCAACTCCACACCCAATATGGAAATTTGGATCAGTAATGTTTGGATCTGGAAGAAGAATTTGCCACTTCAACTTATTGTCCATTGCCAAGTTTTTCTTGCTTTATCGAAAAATGTGGTAACACTAGATGATGCAATTCAAAACTTTAAGTGAGAATTCATCCTTGAACCGAGATTGATTTTAAAGTTTGCATTGACTTTTATTCTTAGCAGAATCTTAAGTTAATAGAATTAATCCAAGGACCACTGGTGACTCTTGAAACTTCGATTTGTAAAGGAAAAGCCTAAATTCGAACCATTATTGAAAATAACCCTCAGATTACAAATAAAAAACACGAGTAAGGTGGGTCACTTATGATCCTAGAATATATAGGTGGGCTACTATAGAAATACTCCATTGAGGTTCGGCCAAAAACACATGATCTACTGAACAGAAAGGCATTATTGAAAAGGAAGAAACAACTCATAAGCAGCTCTGACCCTACCCAAATGAAGCTCATGAAAAAAATAGGGAAATCATGGACCGACACTTGAATTAAATCTAAATGGCACAATCTGAAAACTGGGTATGGTCTGGCCACATTAACTCTAGCATAATGGATTTCAAGGGATTTAAATGCTTCATAACATATAACCTGATCCAAAATGATCCTTAGAGTCTTGTAGGTAAAAGAATTTTGAGCACAGGTTCATCCCAAAGCCAAAGGGCTCTAAACGTTGGTGCCATACAGTTAAAAACTTAACTTGAACGACATAAGCCTAAGACAAATCTGAATCAGCAATTAGAGTACAGAGAAGAAAAGAGAGAAGAGGGCTCTTTTGTGAGGAAGCAAGCTTACACCAGCTTTCCTGGTTTCTTAAGGCGGGAAAGTTCACTTCAACCCAAAGAAGAGAGAAGAGAGAAGAAGAGGGAGAGAGAGTATGTACAGGTGGAGAGAGAGAGAGAGAATGTCGGTGGTGCAACCAGTGATGGTAGACGGTGATGGATCGTGAGAGGGAGAGTAGACTGTAGAAGCAGTGAGAGAGAGAGAGAGGAATAAGGCAAAAAAGGGGATTGGGCGGGTTTTAACTTTTTGCAAAATTTAAAGCCTTTGGAAGTCTGGACTCCATTAGCCTTAAAATCCATTAGTGATGTGTTCTCTCATTCGTGGATGCAGAAAGTTTTTTGCATCCTGGATGCAGACAATGTGAACTCACCAAAAGCACCTACAAAATCCAGAGAAGATGATAGCATACACCACCAAATGAACTGAGATTAGGAGAAACGGTCCCACCATCAACAAGTAAAATGATTTGCATATTCAAAGGAGTTTCAATGTAATCTGATAAATATAAATAGGTGGTGAGCTATAATTTTGAAGATGTAAGAAATGTAGTTGAGAAAAGAAATAGGAGTTCTAGATAGCATCCCAAAGACTGAAATATCAATATCCATCTTTAAAAGTTTTCTCAATAGGCTGCGTTTGGAAACGTGTTATGGACACATTCCTCGGAAAGACGTACCATCGTCGCCGGCAGCAACATGAACCTGACCCACCGCCAGATTAGATTAGATCATCTTGCTTGTTCTTATCTTATTCTATTGCTCTTATCTTATCTTGTTAGTAAGTTATCAGATTA
>NW_010729227.1:399742-416450 GCF_000365185.1 Nelumbo nucifera | reverse complement strand
TTCAGCAAGGAGACTCCCTAAGATTAGGACTCTTGTAATCTCCTATTTAAGGAGACACCATTATTGAATGAGGATATCGAATATTCAGTCAAGAAAGAGAGTAAADGAGARTTAGGTGATCTCTTGRACAAATCACCATTAGGGCGCCTAGATAGGTCCATCAAGAGCAGGGAGGAACAAGGAAAAACAGAGGGTTTTCCCCGTGGACCGACCCGTGACGAGATCCTATTCTCGGGCCCATAACAAAACGATGCATATAAGTGTGAATGCAAATATGTAAAGTGTAAAATGGTCCATATAAATTGAAAAGTTAGGTTAGTTTTGCATCGACAAAATGGGTGCAAACATGAATTCGAATAAAGCATATGCCTTTTTTTATTAAAAACCCACTTAAATGCAAATTTAATTCTTTTTTATTGATGTATTTTTACATCTTATTATCAATGTAAATATGCATTGGAAAATGTGTTTTTTTGTCATTTATCAATGCATAAATGTAATGTTGTCAAATACAAGCAAAAGTAAACCAAAATGCAAATTTATCCTGAACCGGGATTTATCCTCTATTTGCATCGTTTCCAAATGCAGCCTTACATGCATTTCCCAAGATAACAAAAAGCAATTCCAATCCAAGACAGAACTTAGTAAACGGGAGGGAAATAGCAAGATTAAAGCATACATTGGGTAGCGGATCCCTAGAACCAAGAGTTGAAGTTAACAATCCAAAGGGAAACAAAGAAGATAGCCATAGTCAAAGAGCATTGGAAAAAGAGTTGATTCGTCATTTCATCCATTTGATTGCAAAGATGACATTTCATCCACTTGATTGCAAAGATGTCAGGCTCTATCATTGCTTGAATAATTCATTTATCATGAGGCCTTGCAGTTTTGGTAAATGCACTTATCCAAACGAGTGTTTTTTTGTGGAATAATTATTTGAATAAAAGCATTTACTAGTGTTATTTTAGTCCCTAGGTAAAGATGTATAGTACTCAATTTATCTAAAAAAAGTGATATTATTGAAGGGATAATACCATCCCATCATATATTAACGATTTTTGGTATGCATGGGTAATTAATTTACCCAAGTTAGGGTTTAAAATATTGATATAGGCCGATACATCGGTAGGAGCGTATCTACCTGTATTGAAGCTCACATTCCCCTTTTTTTTTCTTTGAAACGGGTTCAAAGGGGTTGGTCTAAGGCTGGTCTACCACATGAACCGGGTTAGACCCCGATACGACCCCCGTAGGGGTGTATCATTAAGCCACCGATACGATACGATATGCCTAATACAGGGCGTATCATATTAAAATTTTGAACATTAACCAAAATCTGAGGAGAATATTATTTTCCCGGGTAAATGAGCCACTTAAGAATCATTATGTTCCCTATAAGCGATAATGATCATACGTAGATGACTCATGCACGTACCTAGGAGTCCTAAGCTCTCTTTGTATTCTAGAATCCTAAGATTTCTTTATATCCTAGTTACTCTCAGATTGTATTAATTATCTCTGTAAAGATAAGCCTTATCCTATTAAGATAAGTCTTATCTTAAATAGGATTCAATCTTAGATAGGATTCACCATTGTAAATCTCTTCTCTGTAATCTATATAAATAGTAAGAAAGAGTTGAGTAAATCAATCGACCATTATTCAAAGCCTCTCTCTCTTTTATTCTGTTATGGTATTAGAGCCATAAGCATTTGATTCAAGATTGCCATCATGTCTTCCACTATGTCAACCAACTCTATCAACCAATTCAACTTCGGTGCATCAGGAAATCATATTTCCCAATTGATTTCGGTTTGGTTGGATGGATCCAACTACATCGTATGGCGCTTTCAGGTTGAGAACGCCCTTCTGAGCCATGAGCTCCTTGGGCATGTCAATGGGACAACTTGTCCACCTCGTTCTATGGTGAATACAGCCACCTCGGGATCTTCTACTTCAGAACCCTATACACAATGGGTCAAACAGGATCGTTACATCTTCAGCTGGCTATTATCCTCTCTAACAGAAGCAGCACTAGCACAAGTCGTAGGAAGCAAGACAAGCAAAGAAGTTTGGGTAACTCTTGAAAATCTTTACCCTACTCGAAAAACAGCTAGTGTTGTTGGCCTCAGGAATGAACTTAGAGCATTACGAAAGAATGATCTCTCATGACTAATTATCTTCAAAAGCTCAAAGTGTTTAGTGATAAGCTAGCCGTAATTGGGGAACCATTGACCAATTCGTAATTAATTCATCATACACTCAATGGTCTTGGTTCAGAATATGATGCTTTTTCTACAACAATTATTACCCAAACAGATGAGATATCCTTTGCCAATTTACAAGGTATGCTTCAAACTCATGAGAATCATTTGCTTCATTCAGTAACTTCATCTACACAAATTAGCTCTCCTTCAGCGAACCTTGCCTCCAAAAACAAGGATTCCAAGCCTTAGTCGAAATATAATTGACTTGAGCTACCTCAAACTGGTAACGGATCTTCCAAACCTTTCAAGTACAACAATAATCCTTGTCAAATTTGTTGAGGATGAAATCATTCTACCAGGTACTGTCGGAAACTTCTTGCACTCATTGACAATCTGAACAATCCTAAATGCCAACAACCTTTGGCGTTTACTACTACATCAAGTCGGGACAAGCCAAATTCAAGTATTTGGTTTCCTGATTCTAATGCAACACATCATCTCACTTCAGATTCACTCTGACTATGATGGTTCGAATCATATCTTTATTGGCGACGGTTCAGGTTTGCCAATTGCTCATTTTGGCTCTTGTACTATTTCTACTTTATTTTCCAGATCTTTGGTTATGAATGATATTATTCATGTTCCTCATATTTCCTTCAATCTATTATCTTTGGCTCGTTTTTCTGCTAATAATAATGTTTATTTTGAATTTCATCCCCATGAATTCTTTGTGAAGGGTCGACGCACCGGGATGATACTCCTTTAAGGGATGAATAGGGATGGTCTCTATCAGCTTCATCTTCCAATCAAATTATCGACTATGGCTCCTTCTCCTACTGCATTTGTGGGCACTCGTACTAGCCCTGATATTTGGCACCATCAACTGGGTCACCCTACTCTTAGAGTGACTCAACAACTTATTTCTTCTCATCATTTGCCAGTAGTTTCTAGTAATGATTTATCTTTTTATTTAGCTTGCTTAATAGCTAAAAGCCATGTACTTCCCTTTTCTTAGAACCATGCTATTAGTAATTCTTCTTTAGAACTTATTCACTATGATTTATGGGGACCCTCTCCCGTCACATCTACTTCTAGCTATTGATATTATGTTCTCTTTGTTGATGATTTCAGTCATTATTGTTGGATATTTCTGCTTACTTGCAAATCTGAAGCATTCCATGTTTTCTTGACATTTAAACCCAATGTTGAATTATTCTTTGATGCTAAAATTAAATATTTTCAAAGTGATGGAGGTTTTGAATTCAAGACCTTTGAACGATACTTCAATGAAGTTGGCATCTCTCACCAAATATCATGCCCACACACTCAAGCTCAGAATGATCATGCTAAACGCAAACATCAGCATGTTGTTGAGACGAGTCTTGCACTTATGACCCATGCTATCATTCCTCCTAAATATTGGTTTGAGTCCTACTCTATTGCAGTTTATCTCATTAATCGACTCCCCACTTTGGTGCTTAGATCATGCTCTCCGTTTGAGAAATTATTTGGTCGCCCCCCTAACTACCTCGAGCTCCATGCCTTTGGGTGTGAATGTTTTCCACACATTCAACCATATAATAAACACAAGCTACAGCTTCACTCTCTTTCGTGTGTGTTTCTTGGGTATTCCAATTCTCACAAGGGGTATGTTTGTTTACATCGCTCTACAAGACGGATATTTATCTCTTGCAATGTGATTTTTAATGAGGAGTGTTTTCCATTTATTACTTCCGTTGATACCGCACCAGCAACACAGTCTCCTCCGCTTCTTATAGTTGGGGCTCCTCCCCTTGTTAATTCTCCTGAAGCGGCTCTTCCCGAAGAAGTTCCTTCTCCTTTACCTCCCTCTCAGAGAGATACACAACCAACTTCAAGTACTGAATCCACCACCTCAGTCTTGCCGTCCTCATCTTCCTTGCATCCCATGACTACTCGTGCTCGACAGGGAACCTTCAAACCAAATCCAATGTATGCTCTACTTGCTAGTCCACTTCCGGAATCTGAACCAACATGTCATTCCTAGGCTCACAAGGATCCCGGCTAGGTCCTTGCTATGACTGATGAGTATCGGGCTTTACTTTAAAATAATACTTGGACTCTCATCCCACCTCCACCTAATAAAAATATTATTGGGAATAAATGAGTTTTTAAAATCAAACGTAAGCTTGATGGTTCGGTTGAACACTCCAAAGCCCGCCTTGTTGCAAAAGGGTATTCTCAAGAAGTTGGCCTTGATTATGATGAGACTTTCAATCCTGTAGTGAAACCAACTATTACTCATACAGTTTTATCTTTTGTGGTTTCATTCAATTGGGATGTTCGCCAGTTGGACATTAGCAATGCCTTCTTACATGGCAATATTTTAGAAGAAATTTATATGAAGCAACCTGTTGGATTTGTTGACCCTAGATTTCTAACTCATGTTTTCCGTCTCCACTGATCATTATATGGCCTAAAGTAAGTCCAACGTACATAGTTTACGAGGCTACGTGATTCACTCCTATCCCTCGGCTTCCTCGAATCCAGAGCCAATGCCTCACTATTTATATCTCACTCTACCTCTGGCATTGTTTTGGTTCTTGTTTATGTGGATGATATTATCGTCACAGGATCATCTTCATTGGTTCTTTGATTCAGCATCTTGCTTCTCAGTTTTCTCTTCGAGATCTAGGTCCCACACACTACTTTCTTGGAATTGAACTTCAACGGTCATCAACTGGTTTTCATCTCTCTCAGCACAAGTATATTGACGATCGTCTTCATCGAGCCCAACTTCATGATGCAAAACCTCTCTCCACCTCGATGTCTGCCTCCACTCGGCTCACCAATTCGGAAGGAGAACCTCTCATAGACCCCACATTCTATCGCAATATTGTGGGTACTCTCCAATATGTGACTATTACTCGTCCAGAAATTTCCTTTGCAGTCAACAAAGTTTGTTAGTTCATGCAAAATCCCACTATGGTCCACTAGGCTGTCGCGAAGAGAATTCTTCGATACCTGAAGGGTACAATTGATTATGGAATGCTTCTTTGACCAAGTTGTACATTCTCTCTCGCCACTTACTCTGATGCTGATTGGGAAGCTATCGCATGGATCGTCACTCCCAGAGTGGTTATTGTGTGTTCTTCAGACCTAATCTCATTTCTTGGAGTTCCAGAAAGCAACCAACTATGGCTCAGTCCAACACTGAATCTGAGTATCGTAGTTTGGCTTCTGCGACTACTGAGGTTCTCTGGCTTCGCATACTTCTCCAAGAATTAGGTATCTCTCTCCCTATGCCTCCTCTGCTATGGTGTAACAACATGGAGGCTAAATTTCTTGCTACTAATCCCGCTCTACATTCTCGATCTAAACACACCGAGTTGGATATACATTTTATTTGGGAAAAAGTCGCAGCCAAGCTCCTTGATGTTCGGCTTATTCCTTTGGCTGATCAATTAGCAGATATTCTCACAAAGCCCCTTGGTCTACCTCAATTTGCGCTACTTCACAGAAAGCTCACCATTGCTCCTCTGACTGCGCTTGAGGGGAGTGTAAACGATAATGATCATACGTACATGACTCATGCACGTATCTAGGAGTCCTAAGCTCTCTTTGTATTCTAGAATCTTAAGATTTCTTTGTATCCTAGTTACTCTCAGATTGTATTATCCTAAGATTTCTTTGTATTTTAAGATAAGACTGTCTTATCTTAAATAGGATTCAATCTAATCCTATCCTAGATTAGATAGGATTCATCCTTTTAAATCTCTTCTCTGTAATCTATATAAATAGTAAGAAAGAGTCAAGTAAATCAACCGACCACTATTCAAAACACCTCTCTTTTGTTCTATTAGAACCCACTAATACTGAAAAATAAACATGAATTTGTTTTTTATTCTGAAAAACTTATCAACTCACCTGTTCCTACTTTCCTGAAAACAAATGAAGAGTACATAGTCATCTAGGATACACAAAAGCAGAAATTGATACCTACGAGGCATATGCAGTTTATTGTCCACCTAAAACATAACTTCTGATATTCAGATAAGGTACTGAAATATTGAGAACAATAATCAAGATAAGCCTGTTTTGAAGTGAAGCTACCCTTCCTGTGCTTCAACAAGAACCAAGAAACCTCAGAATTGGAGGGTAAAATAGGGGTTTGGCAAATCATATGTACCACAGATTCAGAAAATAACTAGTGAACCCAACTCAAATTCCAAGAACAGTTTGGACTGATTAAATCAGAGATTTTGGAGAGCCGTAAGGCCCTTGGCAAAGATTGAAGGAGCATGGAAAAGGTATGATTATGAAAAATCAATATTCTTAGTGGAATGGGTTCTAACAAGCCACTTCCGTTTGAAGTTCCTTAAGAGCAGGACCTATAGACTTTTGTATCATTCCAAAGTTCAGCCCACAATTTAATTACTCATGATATTCAGTATTTCATACTTTTGTATCATGACAAATAATTCCTTGAAATGGGTTTCGGTCAGGGCAAGCTTGTGTTCACACTGTTTTAATAGCCTCTTGCAACCTTATATTAGAAATATCTCCCAATAAAATAAAACATATAAGTATAGAGATATTCTCAATGCAAACTGTAAAATCTTCAAATGGATGTTGCCCTGACTGAAGCCAAACTCCAATTCCTTCTATCATCATGCCATCATAAGAGCCAATGGTATCATGGTATGTATCTATATGCACAATCACATGTCTTATCAAGCATTTCTAAAACCAAAAAAATGCTTTTATGTCGACTCCAAGAAAAAATGCTTTTTTATTTCACTTTAGCATACAATTTTACTCTAACCCATTTAATATCACTACAAAAACATGTTTCTAATTATTCTTGAAAAAAAATGAGAAACATTACATGATACCTTATAATTTATACCCCAAACCAACAACTCTCAACCCCAGTAATATCCATTATCTATTTCCTTTCTCAAATGCTGAAAAACCCATATAAGAAAAAAACACTTTTAAACTAATAACGTGCTATTATTTAAGGGTGTAATTAATTCGGGTTGACCCAAGTTAACATTTTATGCTCCTTTAGGTTCGAGCTTCAGGTTGGATTCATTCAAAATTTTGACAAAATCCCAATCCTAACCCACCTAAGTTGCACCTCTACTTAATATCTTGATCTCTATTTCTCTTCCAAAGTTCAAAAAAAATTCTCTACCAAAGAGTTAATTTTATATATATATAAAAAAAAAAACCTTCATATGAAAAACCCTCCTTGACTATAAGAAAGACTACACTCACTCCCAAATTACATTTCAACCCAATAGTTAAAAATAAGATACAAACTCAACATAATATTCATAATGAATTTACATGATTTATTTCTCTCCTTATATCACATAAATTTCTAAAAGGTAGATATTTTGCTCTTTTGCTTATTGATTTAGGCTCTATTTGGGTCTTTCCAACGCAGCCTTAGGGTGCTGCATATCATTTTCTGAGCAACTGCTGACACCCCTTTTGTCTTATAATAATGCTCTGTTCCAACTTCCAACGTATAGGAAACAATCATCTGTTTGGAAAAACAGTACTCTAAGTCACGTTTTAGAAATTGGAAATGCATGACTTGAAGCAACCCAAATTTAGCATTTCCTCAACTGTAATTCGTTATTCCCAACAGGGCAATGAATAATGAGTAAAAGCAGAGAAAACGTTTCAGAAAAAATTGCTATTGCTCCGAGACCTAACATCGACGATTCCGATGCTTCTCACCCACACATCATCAGCACCGTTGCATTGCAGCATCGATGTCAAATATATACAAAATATTCCCCATATATTGACAGTGGGGACTCTTCTCTTTAACGTAAAAGCAAAACCCTTTTTGTTGATTGCTTCTCAATACCTTTGTCTTAATTTTTTATTAATAAATATTTGCTTTAATATCCGAAAACCCTTCAAACAGAGAGCGTATGAAAGTCTCAACAGACTGTTGTAGGATAAAAATCTCAACAGAATTTGTATCCCCAGAAAAAGTCTCAACAGACTGACTTTCATTTGCATTTCTTTTGCCATATCCCGCTTTTTTGCTTTTTTTAGATCCATCAGACTCAGAGACAGAAATTTTTTAGTTCTTTTCATTTTTTATCTTTCTTTTCCATCTGGAGTTTCCTTTTTCTTTCTTGTAACTTCTTTCGCTTGTTTGCTTGATTGCTTCTAAAAACACGGAAAGGGTGAGGCTTCATCACGCTTCCACCTTCAGAGTTCAGATATCCTTTATTTTAACACTTCTGAAGGTTCTGTTCGATTTACGAAGTGGGTTGTTGCTCTTTTCCTCTTTACAATGGAGAAATTTTGTTTTCTTCTTCTCTTTGCTCTGGCCTTTTTGTTTAATGGCGGATTTTCTGTGACTGATGGAACGGAGGACGGATCCGAGCTATGGGGATATGTTGAAGTCCGACCAAGTAAGCCGAATGCCTTACAACCTCTTCTTCTTTTCTTATTCAATCCTCTTTGTTTTAATGCTGTCAGAGTGAACTTCAAAATGCACTGCCTCAGTTATGATTTTTCTGAAATGTAGAAGCTCATATGTTCTGGTGGTACTATAAGAGCCCGAACAGAGTTGAAGACCCTTTCAAACCTTGGCCAATTATTCTGTGGTTGCAAGGAGGACCTGTGAGTAATCACTGTTCATGGTCAAAAGGAAATGAATATTACATACCCAGATATCTGTCTTAACTTCTGTTTCTGAATCAAAATTTCTTGTGTTTTGAGAAATTAGGGTGGTTCTGGAGTTGGTATTGGGAATTTTCAAGAGGTTGGACCATTGGACACCAATTTGATGCCTCGGAATTCAACTTGGCTCCGTGTGGCCGATCTCTTATTCGTGGTAAGTAATCTTTGCTTGCTTCTTTTTCTTCAATGGTTTTCTTTTCTATGAAGTTAGTGGTAAAATGGGTCTGTGAATTGGAAGTTTCCTTTTTATGGTTATGTACATTTATTTCTTTTTGGTGTAATACTGTAACTTAGGATAACCCAGTTGGAACGGGATTCAGTTATGTGGAGGATGAGAAAGCTTGCGTGAAGACAGATGAAGAGGCTGCAATTGATTTAACCACTCTGTTGAAGGAGCTCTTCAATAAGAATGAGAACCTTCAAAACAATCCTCTTTACATTGTAGCAGAATCTTATGGAGGAAAATTTGCTGTTACTCTTGGACTATCAGCTTTTCAAGCTATTGCAGCTGGAGAGTTGAAGCTTAAACTTGGAGGTAATTAAAAAAAGAAACTATTTTATAGCAAGTTTAAAACTTCAATGTTCGTTACTGCTTAGCAGGAAAAGGAAATGCGCCCTTTGCATACTTGTTGACAACATTAACAAATTAATCGTTTCAACTAAACAAAACCTTGTTCCAGATATTTGGAGTTGGGTACAAGAAGCCTTTTCGTCTTTCCACTCTAGTCAGGGTTATTAGATTCGTTATGGTACAGTAAATGTACTCAATGCAAATGACAAATTTATCTTAGGGTCTGTTTGATTCACAGGATTAGGGGTCTGGAATTGGAATGGTCCGTTCTGACCATTCCGATTCCAACTGCTTGGTTGAGTGGAACCAGAATCCCATTCCTTTTCCTGGTGGAATGGCATTCTCTCAATTGAGGGAATGGCCATTCCCTCCTCCTCCCTTGGGAATGAGAATCCATTCCAACTGATTATAATTTCGATTCCAATTCCTGTCTGAACCAAATGGGCAAGAGGAATAGAACATTCTGATTCTGATTCCGACGGGTTCCTGTTCCGATTCCGACTGCAAACCAAACGAACCCTTAGTTTTATCAGGTATTTATCTCAACTTCATGCGAGTTTTCCCCCATTGACGAAACCATTTGTAAGGATTTTGGTTTAGTTTGAGCTTTTAGTATATTTGAAACATCTCTAACTACCATATGGATTTTATCATCTGCAATGGTCTTCATAGAAATAACATTCTGTTTTCTATTTTACTGTGGAGACAGGAGTTGCTTTAGGTGACAGTTGGATCTCCCCTGAAGATTTTGTGGTAAGTATATATCTTTCAACTTTCTATTAAGGGACTGATTAGTCGTTTTTGCATTTCTCTGTTTTGAAACTATATAACTCTCTTTTCACAGAATTAGGATTTTAATATGAAAAATGCAGTTTGCGTGGGCACCTCTGCTCAAAGATTTGTCACGGCTTGACAACAATGGCGTGGAAAAGGCAAATAGGTCTGATCTTATTATTTCTTAATAAGATAAAGGGAAAAAAATGGAATGATTTGATGGAAGATATTTGAGTTGTCTAATATGCCAATCCCATAAAACAGTATAGCTCAACTGATTAAGCAACAAATTGAGAATGGCCAGTATAAAGATGCTACCAGCTCATGGAGTGAACTTGAGAGTATGATTATTGCCAGCAGTAACCGTGTGGTACAATCTTCCTTGCTCATTGCCTTTTCCTCTAATTGATTGATTGATTATTTTTGAGCCACTGCACAAGGTTTTATATTTAATGCAATGATCCTTTTCGCATTGCAGGATTTCTACAATTTTCTGTTGGATGCAGGAAGAGACCCACTTGCCATCAAAACCATGGAATCGTCCGCGATGATAGCAGTTCATAAATACTCAAAATATCTCAGCTCCAATAAATTCTCTGGTGATGGTGTTGACCTTGGAAGCTTGATGAATGGAGTCATTAGAAAGAAGCTAAAGATTATACCCAATGATGTCAAGTGAGTGATTTTTGCCACAATGGAAACACATCAAGGAAAATAGACACTAAAATATTCTCTCTAGTTTTCTCTTTTTATTGTTTCTCATTCAGATGGTTGCTGCAGATGGGGAGGGCAATCAGAAATCGTTTTCTCTGCTCTAGATGGCGACTTCATGAAGCCGAGAATTAATGAGGTCATCCTTTAGCATATAGATGTATTGTTTAGGGAGATTATTGAAATTGATCAATTCATGATCATTTTCATTTTTTAAGATCCTACATGGGCATTATTTGCATTATAACTGAAAAAAAGGACATTAGACATCTAATGGATTCCTTCAATGGTTAGAACATAAAACTCTATATATTTTTGTTGATTCGGATTGCTGCATTTGATGATGTTCTAAACAAGAATATTTGTCATATGAAATATCTATTTCCTTTTATTTCCAACTTGAATAAGACCTGAAGTTCATTTGTTCCAAATAGAATCTGAAGGGTGATTTATGATTTTGCACAGGTTGATGAACTCTTGGCCAAAGGTGTTAATGTGACAATATACAATGGGCAGGTATAGTTTCTGAAAGTCTGAAGGAGACTCCACCTATTAAATCTCCCTAATAGCCCTCCATTGGACACCCACCCTTGCATAGGAAAAACAGAAGTATTTCTTCCTTTTTTTGGTGAAGGGAGTAGGGGTGCAACTTGGGTGGCCTTGGGTTGGGATTTTTTCAAAATTTGAATGGGCCTGGCCAAAGGCCTAAGCCCGAAACAGTGTAAAATGCTAACTCGGGCCAACCCAAGTTGTAGCCCTAGGAGGGAGGATTTTGACTTGAAGGTAGCTGATCAGGGTATTGAGATCTCAATAATAATAATAATAATAATAATAATAATAATAATAATAATAATAATAATAATAATTAGTTAATTAATTAATAAGTCCATTACCCAATATTGGTCCCAGCTATCTGGGGTCTTGAGAGGGGTAGACTGGTATAGTCCCAACGTTTGGAATTTTTCACACAAAGTGACTACCCTCAGGTATTGACTATTGAGATCTTAAAAGCATTAGATAAAGTTTTATTATATAAATTACCTCTATTTTTGTAACAACCAACTGGTAGCTAAGCTTTGGTGTCAAAGGCTTCTAGTTGAATCCAAATTACTGACATATCTTGGTTGGTTATTATAGGTTGATCTAATATGTGCAACAAAGGGGACTCAAGCATGGGTTGAGAAACTGAAGTAGCAAAATCTCTCTCTCTCTCTCTCTCTCTCTCTCTCTCAACCCCTCTTTTTTTATAAAATTCTTTTTTCTTTTACAGGTGGGAAGGGCTTAAAAGTTTCTTGGGCTTGGATAGAACGCCTCTTTACTGTGGAGATGACAAAACAATTACAAGAGGATTCACCAAATCATACAGAAATTTACATTTTTATTGGGTTCTTGAGGCAGGACATTTTGTAAGTTACCATCATCACAGTTAAAATTGTCCTAGTGTCAGAATTTTACTTATCAATTTCATTTTTGGTATCAATCATTAAACACATTAAGGGACCTCTTGGAGAAATTATAGCCACTGTATTTACTGCTTCAATCAGCACTCGGCAACTTTCTGTGTTTGCCCTGACAAAGAAATAGAAGAAAAGGAAAGAAAATATTCTTTGCATAAATACTTTTGAACATTAAAATTTGGGTTTCATAAAATCAGTATTTAAGTACTTTGTTCACGTAAATATGACGAATGATTTTTAGTAATTCTCATGTCAAAGGTAAAAAAGGGCAGCCCAGTGCACCAAGATTTGAACCCTGGTCACCCAGGTCACAATGGAACAGTCCTACTATTGCACCAAGGCCGTCCCTCATTGCATTGAATGTGATGAATGATTTTAGTGATTCTCATGTCAAAGCTGTTTCTGATTTATGCAGGTCCCTGTTGATCAACCCTGCATTGCACTGGATATGGTACGGGGCATTACACAGTCTCCGATTTCTTCTTATTAGGGGCTATTTATGAAAAAATTAGTAGCAACACTAGAAAAGAAGGATGAGGGAGAAAAAGTTCCTGATATATGTATATTAAGCCTCTTTAATTTTTTTCAATAAAATCTCCCTTGTAGTTATTTCTTCATTCACATTTTTTTATCTTAACTTCAATATAAGGCATTCCACAAATCACCTTGCAAGTTGCAACCTATTTGGGTTTTTTTTTGGTGGTCAACTTCTGATGATAATGAATGATAACTGATTCAAACTTTGATTTTCTATTGTCATCCCCAAATCGATTTTCATGGGATCAGTGTTTTCTCTGAGTATGATCTTATGGGTTGATTTAGAACCATTGGGGCTTGTATTTATCAAATCTGATGGACCAAGGAATCGATGAACAATTCAATCTGATCTTATACATATAATCCATTAAAGGAAATATTTCTATGACAATGTAATATTGTTCAAACTTATATTATTTGATAGCCCAGAAACTAGAGGGTTCTTAGATTCGTTCATGGTAATTATAAGATATTTGTGGGTATTCATTTATTTTTCCATTTCAATTGTAATTGATTGAATTCGGATTCATCTCAATTTGATTTGATTAAGATCAATAATTTTTAGATGTGGCAATTAAATTCCAGTGTAAAAAGGGGCTTCATTTTTAGATGTTGATAATAACTTAATTGCACTTTTTTTTGGTAAAATGCTGATGTTCAGGTCTTAATTGGTTCGAAACTGATACTGACCCAATTATACCAAGAAAAAAGACCCAATTATAATCACATTCGGACCTTATGCTATACCCATTAACAATCCTAAGGGCCAGCAAAGCTGATTGGCTCAAGTTGTTGAACTGAATGATTTGTTTTTGTCCGAGTCATTAAAAAGGTAGTCAACTTCTAATTTATTTACTGAAACACAGTCATTCAGTTCAGCCATTTCAGTTGACAGCCCCTGAAAATGCATTTTTAAATGAAAAGAGGAACCAACAAACTCCAAGTGTAGATTGACTTTTAGGAATTTGCAGCTGCAGACATGGTGAATGGTTTGGTTGTTTTGAGGGGGAAAAATACCAAAATCAACACCAATATTTAGTGCCCATTTTGAACTGGGCCCCCCTGGGAATGTCAGAAGTTATATTTGGTAAAAATCAGGAAAGCCGATCATCGTGTTTCAGACACAAGAAACACAGTTGAAATACAAAGTTACTCCCAGTAGCTTCTCCAAAACATGGGTGTTCAACCACCGGTCACCACGATTGAATCATTGCACCTCGCCTCCAATGCAAAAGCCCTTCCAAACAGGCTCTTAGTTTGACTAATCAATGAACTGGGTAAATCAGAGAGTGCCATATGAATAGCACTAGCTCATCACCCAAAAATGGTTTCAAGTTGATTCATAAGAGGGATGAGATCATTTCAATAATTCAAAGGGGTGATTTTTCTTTCTATTTTTAAAAAATGGATCCATCCAAAGAAGCAACAGGATTCTACAACACAAGCAAAATACAAACTAAAAACACAAAGCTACCGAACAAAATACAGAAAACACAAAACCACTATCCGGCCTCTATGCTACGAGTATCACCACTAACATGATCACTAAGCCATGATGGTGGCTTTGAAAGCCACTTGCACTTGAAAGTTAACCATTGGACCTGTTTACAGGCTGGGCTTTGCCTCTTTATTAACAAAATATATTTAGGCTCGAGCCCGAGCCCGAGCCTAACTGTTGGGTTTAAATTTTGAGTTTGAGCCCGCCCTGATATAAAGCCCCAAACCCAATTTATAAATTATGAAAAGTTTTTTTTATTTAATAAAAAATTGATTTATTTATATTAAACGATTTTAAAACCCAAAAATATTAAAAGATCTCACTACTAATACCTTAAAGCCCAAAACCTAATATAATGTCCAAACCCAACAAAGAACGGATCGGACCATCGGATTATCCAGCCCTAAAAAGGTTTAATAACCATAAAGCACTGGCAGGTGGGCAGCCACATTGCTCGACCTAAATATAAAAGATAGGTCACATTGCTCGAATTTTTTGATAGCCCATTCAACAACTGAAGACAGTTTGATTCTAAGACTATCTTATTAAAACCATGAGACTTTGGAAAGATAATACCATTCAAGTCCAACACAACCACTGTTTTCACTTGGAAAGCAGACATTAAACTACACCTACCACACCTAGCTGCAATATTCAACTTGACCCAACCATGATGTGTAGGGTACTGATGGTTCTCACCATCATTTGGATGAGGAGGCCTTAGAAACTTCGGCCCCGGGATCTTAATGAATGAATGCTACAATACACATAATAAAGTTGTTTCTAAAGCTATTACTCGATCCCGAAAAGCCTTGCCAATGGAAAAGTCGTATTAAAGCAAATACTAGCGGAGGGTTCGCAGGGTTTGGAATGGACTAGTCGACCTGTTGATCTATTGACTTGGTTTCTGGCAAAAAATTATTGAGTCGGTTAATGATTCATTGACTCGAGCAGTCGAATCATCGATTTGTTGACTTGTTCAATGATTTTTGGCTGTTTTTTTTTTTTTAATTGGGAGCCATCCAGGCAACCGGTTCCATTTTATCCTAATCTCGGTCCTTGGTCAAAAATCATTGAATCGATCAATGACCCATTCACTCAAGCAATCAAACCGTTAACCCGTGCAATGGTTTTTGGTCTTTTTTTTATTTTTTAATTTTTGTTGTCAGAATAGGCCATCCGTTCGAACCGAACAATCAAACCGTCGACCCAAAAACCGGTGGCAATAATGGTTCCGTTTTCAAGTCATATGAGTCATAAGCTCGAATGACATAACACATATGGTATTGCTTAATGGACCTCACACACTCAATATTTTGCTTGTATTTTTTTTTTGTCAAAACGGGTCGTCCGTTTTTTTTATTTTTTTAATTGGGAACCGTCCAGGCAACCAGTTCCATTTTACCCCAATCCCAGTCCCTGACAAAAAACCATAAATCAGACAACAACCCATTGACCCAAGTGTAACCTGTTGACCCGTTCGATGGTTTTTGACCGTTTTTTTTATTTTTTAATTTTTGTTGTTAGAACAGGTCGTCCGTTCGAACTGAATGGTTGAACTGTTAACTCAAAAACCGATGGCTAGAATGGTTACATTTTTGGGTCGTATAAGTCACACGCTCGAATGACATAACACGTATGATACTGCTTAATAGACCTCACACACTCAATTTTTTGCCTGTAATTTTTGTTGTTAGAATGGATCATCCGTTTGAACCAGACGATTGAACCGTCGACCTGAAAACCGATGGCCATAACGGTTCTGTAATTTTTTGCTTGTAATTTTTTAACGGGACATCCATTCAAACCGAACGGTTGAACCGTCGACCCAAAAACTGGTGGCCAAAACAATTTCATTGTTGAGTCGTATGAGTCACACACTCGAATGACATAACACGTATGGTACTACTTAATGGACCTCACAAACTCAATTTTTTGCCTATTTTTCGTTGTCAGAACAGACTGTCCATTCGAATCGGATGATCGAACTTCAACCCGAGAACTGGTGATCAGAACGATTATGTAATTTTTTGCTTGTAATATTTGTTGTTAGAACGGGCCATCCGTTCAAACCAGACGGTCGAACCGCTGATTGTCAGAACGTTATTAACAACATTTATCAATAATAGTAAGTAATTATACTATTTAATTAAACAATCATTAATGATAGTTTTAATAATATTATTTAGTTATTTTTAATATAACAATAATTATTAAATTTATAAATAGGATTTATTAACAATATTCATTAAATTAATA
>NW_010729227.1:381577-399522 GCF_000365185.1 Nelumbo nucifera | reverse complement strand
TTATTAACAATATTTATAATAACAGTAATTATTAACTATAATCACTAATTATATATTTATTAAATTACTATAACAATCAGTAATTATTAAATTACAGTAATTAATTACTGTACTAATCAGTAGATTCCATTAATTATCCATTAATTACTGTAATTACTAGAATAATCAGTAGATTCCATTAATCATTCATTAATTACTGTAATTACTGGATTATGAGCTCTCACATGGGAGTCTACTTGCACGAGTAGATTCCATTTGCTGCACGGAGAGAGCATCTATTTTCTATTAATATATATATATATATATATATATATATATATATATATATATAAGATTATTTCTAAATATCCAAATAAACCAAAGAATGATAGCACAATACATAAACGAAAACTTAGGATTTCAATGGGATTTAACTAAACAAACTATCAATCATTTTATTAAATCAAGGTTGTGTTTGGTACCAATGCTACTTTTACTTGCAATTGCAACCTTTTAGGTTGGTCAATATAAATTTTTAAAAAGTGGTTTTGTCGCATCACATCACATAACTATTTTCACTAAAAAAATACAAGTATTAGATTGGGTGTTAGCATTTATAGTAAAACTATCAAATTTGATGTTTCTTGAATAAACAATAATGATATGGAATGTTGTATTGATAACTCAATTCTTTTGTAGTGGGAAAAAATATATTATCCTAAAACTTGTACCAACTAACCTAAAACATTGCAAGTAGAAGTGACAATGATACCAAACACAATATAAATGGCACTAGCTTAATAAAATGTGGGCTTATGACTCCAAAATTTCATGAAAAGCTAAAACAAAAATGATATTATTTAATGCCATGTGACATAAAATCATGTTAAAATTGTGTTTCCAAGCGTACACATCGACTCATTGAGACCCGGCTACATTATCATACCAGAAGAGAGACTACAGAGTAGTAGGATTGAGATGGAAAATAATAATAATAATAATAATATAGATCAGCTTTCTGCTTTTGTGTTTTGAGCCGTGGAAAATCAAAGTGAAAGAAAGTGTTTTGAGCAAATGGCGGTAAGAGTTCATTTTAAAACCATAATAAATCTCAAATCGAAACTCGTTTAAGTCATAAAGCACAAAGCCTAAAATTGGACCTTTGTGTTTTGAACTTTAGACTGTATTTGGTTGCATTGCAATTTTATTTGTACTAGTATAAATGCATGGGAGTGTAAATGTAAACAATGCAAATTCTGATTTTATTTTGTTTTAGATTTTACTTTATTCTGTTTCATGTCTTAATTTACTTCTTTTGTACTGTAATCAAACAAAATAAACTAAAATTTAAAATAAAAACAGGTCCAAATTTACACTCAAATCATTTGCACTGCCATAATTTTGCATCCATGCAAGTTTAAAAACACAAGTCCGGAAGCTTATTCAAATGCAACCTTTTTTTTTTCATTTAATCAGGACTATTATCATGGTTTCTCTTTATTAATAACTTTGTTCATATGGTTCAATTTATTTTTCACTACTAATTTATATTATCAGTATTGTAACTTGTTTATTACAACGGACTGGCGTAGAACACCCATTCCAGTAACAAATATTAGCTATAAATATAGACAATAAATTAGGGTGAGCCCGAGGCCTGTGGAAAATGATATCACCCTGTGCCAATCATAAAATACACGGGGCTCACAAGTCACAACTGAGAGATAGAATGATGTAAGTCCCATGTTTGTGGGCTTTTCCTCTTTTTTCTCCTTACAATGGAGCAATTTTTCTTTCTTATTTTCTTTGTTCTGGCATTTTTGTTTAAGGCTGTGTTTGGTTTTATGGGTATTTATTGAAAAAATGCCATCACATCAGCGTCATATAGGCATTGGTGTTTATTGCAGATGAAGTAAAATGAAACAATTGTTTGGTTTCACCGTTTATCAAATAAATGGTAAAAAACTGAAATGATTTGATTTTTGTGCTTGGGGCATTTGGGGAAACGTCAATTTCTTGTTTCCTCCAATGCCCCAACAAACCAAACGCTGATGTGTCACACTTTAATGGATTTTAATATAAGATGAAAAGTAAAAAACATTTAAAGTGAAACCCAACCAAACAACAAAAACAATAAACATTTAAAATGAACAAATATAGATAAACATTTAAAGTGAAAAAGTACAAATAAACAACATATCCATAAATGCCCATGAAACCAAACACATACTAAATGGTGGATTGGTACAAACTTGAACCTTATATGTGACCCATTAGCGAACCTAAGGGCCAGCAAAGCTGATTGGATGAAGTTGTTAAACTGAATGGTTTGTATGGCTCTTTCAGGATATGTTTAGTACTGTTGCCGTTTCCACTTGAAACCTTGCAACATCAGCGTCATATAGGCATTTTAAATTGCTATGGGAATTTTTTATTTGGGTGGGAATGTTTTAACTCAAAACAGTCAAAAAACGTCGTCTGAAAATAGCAAGGAAGAGGCCTTAGAGGAAACGTCAAATTGAGGTTTCCCCCAACAGCCATTGTGTCTCACAATGTTTTAGCTGATATGGCACTTACCTGTCATCCGATGTGGCATGGTGAAGAATTGATACGATGCATCATGCATGTATCATATATACAACACTTCAACGTGATTGGTGTTACATTGTAGAAATATAAAATATGATGAAATCCTGAATTTGAAAAATTCTTGTCAATTAGATTGGCATAACAGTAATTGGAAGTGTGGTTGGTGTTACATAGAATTAAAAAAAAAAATTACTTTAAAATTTTCGACGTGAAACAGGACATACCAAATACATATCTATTATAGATGCCTAGTCAGCATTTCTGTTGAAACTATAAACATTGTGTTAACCAAATAGGTTTCTCCTCTGACCATTGAAACTTACACCACCCAACCGCACTACTTAAAACATTTCAGCCTGAAATGGCATTGATAGCAAACACAACCTAATGTAAAAGTCCTTAAATAGGTAATGGACTAATTTATCTACTGAAATACAAAGTTGTTCAGTTCGGCAACTTCAGCTGACAGCCCTGAAAATGCATTTTCAAGTGGAAAGAGGAGCCAAAAAACATCAAAGGTAGACCAACTTCTTATCAGATGCTTGAGTCACAAGATTAGCCAAATAATTTGCTACCGCAGTCATGAAAAATAAGGCTCAATTTGGAAGAAGTAAAATAATACAAAAATACAAGGTTTTACACTATATAATTGCATTTGTACTCCTTCCAAACTGAGCCTTGGCTTGGCTGTTTGAGGGGGAAAGAACCAAATCAGCACCAATAAATAGTTTTACTAATCACTGTTCAATTGGCTAAATTGGAGAGTGTCATATGAGTAGCACTAATTTACCATCAGAAAGTGTTTCTAGCTGAGTTGGTTTTAAGGGTAATGAGGTCATTCACTATTCCAAGGGTTGATTTATTTATTTTTATCTTTTTCTAGTAGATATGGATCCATTCAAAGAAGAAACAACCCAAGGAAAACACAAACAAAAAGCACAAAGCTACTGAACAAAATACAACCACAAAACCACTATCCAGCCTCTATGCTATTAACAAAAGAATTAATAGAAGCACAAATGTCACTATCTAGCTCACTGTTTTCAAAACCGGACCGGACCGGATGGTCGGACCGGAAAAACTGGAAACCAGTCATCTAATCGGTTTCATTTTCCTCCAAAACCGCTTTTTCCCCCCAAAATCATTGATTTTGGTCAACGAACCGCTGAACAGGCCGGTTAGCCGTTCGAACAGTTTTTTACCGTTTTCCAATTTTTTAATTTTTTATTTTTTTGTCAGAATGGACTAGTCGTTTGGGTCAAACGGTCAGACTGTTCGAACCGATGACCGAACCCCTGACCGGTTCGATCACCGGTTTGTTTTTAAAAACCATGATCCAGCTGTTCACTAAGCCACGACAGTGGGGGAATTCACATCTGCGCCCCACAGAACACGCTCCAAAAATGACCCACATGCACATCTCAACGTGCATTGGGAACATCTTTCATATTTATCATTAGAAGATGTTCCCAATACACGGTTGGAATGTGCTGCAATATGTTTTTGGAGCATGCTCTATGGGGTGTAGATGTGAATTCAACAGTCGTGGGTTTGATAGCCACTTGGAACTTGAAAGGTAACCATGGCCAGCCACCTTTCTCGATCTAAATATGAAAAGAGGGTTAGGTCACTTTATTCCAAGTCAAAGATCCTAATCTTGGCCACACATTAAAGAAGGAATAAAGATTCTAATCTCTAGGTAGAGAGGGGTTTCCTTCCCTTGCTCTTAATTAGGGGTGTCAATTGGACTGGATTTGGTCCAATCCGATCCAGTCCAATGTGAGTCCATTGTAAATAGATCAAGTCCAATCCAGTGAATGGTAATGGGTAGGGCACCCGTGCAAATTGCCTACCCATTCCTGAACCCGCATATGTATCATTGATTTCAAACCTGTTCTAAACTCGTTTAGCTTTTCCTCTCAATTTTCCAAACCTGTTAAACCCGTCCTGACCCGTCCCACCCATTTTGACCCCTTGACCAAATGTTTTCTACTAAAAAATAGTTTTGTAATGCTTATAATGTGACTTGGACATGGATCAATTAATGATATTGCTAAATCTATTAGCACTACTTTAAACCACTAAGTCATCTTGTCTTTTGTGTTATTTAATGAAATAAAATAGATTTTATTAACTTTTATGTTCATCAAAACAATCAATACATATATATGATTAACAATTCTAACTAAAAATTAAATGAAATAATATTTAAATTAGCATTTTATAACTAAATGAAATAAACAATCTATCAAATCCAAATGATTTTAATCCCAAAAAAATTGTACACATAAAATATTAGTAATAGAATAATTACCTTACTACTTAAAAGTTATAAATTTGTGCATGATATATAATATAATAGGTTCATATTTATGCATCTCGGATATTGGGTATTGGACACCCTAAAATTAAAACCCAAACCCTATAGGTTTTGATAAACGGGTCCTATTAGGGTCAGGATGGGTCGGATACCCAAAAATTCCCACGAAATTGCCATGACCATTCTGGACCAGTCCAATTCAATGTCTGGACCATTCAATCTGTTCAAATTTGTTTTGATTTAGATTGGTTTCAAACCAAACCTGGTCCATTGACACCTATATTCTTATCTTATATCAATGAACTAGATATTGGCTTAATCCAACCCAATCCAATATAAATTTATTACGGACGGAGCAGGTCCAATCCAATCTAATAAATATTTTGGATCAGATTGATCCAATCCAATACATCTTGTTGGTCCATCCAATCCGTCCAAATTGATTTTGGACTGGACGGAATCCAATCCAAAGCCGGTCCATTGACACCCTTACTCTTAATTATCTCTTGATTTTTGGAATTCCTGAAAGGATCTCACACCCCCCAAATATGCCTGCTTCTCTATATAAGATAAAGAGAGCTCTAGAATAAACAGTTGTGGAGATTGAACTTCTACTGGTGCCCAATAGATCCAAACTAGACAGTTGTGAAAGCCGTAAACTGTGGGAATAGTGCGTGATTTCTATTACAGAATTTCTTGGCCCAATTGAATCATTGCAACCAAGGAGATTTTCAGTTTTCTCCTCATCCAAAAACGAGTGGATTAACTTCCCTACAAGCATGAATTAACAGAAAAAATAAAATAGTCAAATGCCCATGGAAATCTTGGGTTAACTATGAAATCAATTCATTCTTTTTGTTGTAATTTCACTTTCATTTTGAGCATTTGGTAAGAGTTGATTCTAAAACCATAAGAAATCTCAAATCAAAACACATTTAGAAAGAAAGCACAAAGCACAAAGCCTAAAAGTGGGTCTTTGTGATGTTGAACTTTAAAAGCACAAGTCTTGAAGGTTGTCCAAATGCAACATACTTTTTTTCATTTAACCAATTACAAACGGGCAATCTGTTTCTTCTTTTCTTCTACTTATTATCATTGTTATGATAGGCTGACTGCACAACCGGGTTGAAAGAAAATAGTGCATATAATTATAGAAGGGTAAAGTGGGGTTTTTCAAATTTTAAATAGGTCACATGATGTCACATATTAACATAAGATATATTTAAGTCCAGTTGGATCATCCTACAAGGTATAGTTAAGGGCCAGAAAAGCTGATTGACTGAAGTTGAACTGAATGATTTGCTTTGCCTTTTAATGAACAATTCATTAAATAGTTATTCAGTTCAGCTACTTCAGCTGGCGGCCCCTGAAAATGTATTTTTAAGTGAAAAGAAGAACCGGCAAACTCAAGGGGTAGACTGACTTCTTGTGAGATACTTGTTGGGGGTATATGCATGAGCATGACATGCTATCAAAGGTGTGGGGTCGTTTCAATATTTCAAGGGATGAATTCACTTTCATCTTTTTTTGACAACCATTTTGGATGAAGAAAGTGTGGGCTTGTAGCTCCAAAGTTAAAACAAAAAAAAATTAATGATATTATTTCATGCCATGTGGCTAAAATCATATGATAAAATTGTAGTTCCAAGCGCACAATGCACAAATAATGTAGCTCCAAAGTTAAAACAAAAAATAATAATAACCATGGTTTTCAAAAATGGATTGGACTGGACGGTTGGATCGGAAAATCCGGGAACCAGTCAGGTAATGAGTTCCATTTCATCCTAAAATCATTTTTTGTCAAAAACCATTGATTTGATCAATAATTTACTAACCCGAGTGGTTGAACCGTTGAATTGGACAATGGTTTTTGGCCGTTTTTATTTTTTTAAGTCAGATCGGGCCATCCGTTTGATCCAGAAATAGGTCCCTAGAATGGTTTCCTGTCCGGTCCGATTTTAAAAACCTTGATAATAACTACTACAATTAGACTATGTTTGGTTTGAAAGGAAAAAGTAAGGAAATGAAGGAAAAGGTAAAGAAACCTTTAGAAATCTTGTATGAATTTCCTTATCTTTCTTTTCTTTTCCTTACCTTTTTCTTTCAAACCAAACATAGTCTTAACTTAAGGCTTTGTTTAAAAAAACTTTTCTCTTTTGAGCTTTGAGTTGTGGAAAACAAAAATGAATGAAAAGTGTGTTGAGGGTTTGGCAAGAGTTGATTCTAAAGCCATAATAAATCTCAAGTCAAAACACATTTAAGCAAAATACAAAGGCTAAAATTGGGCCTCTGTGCGTTTGAATTTTAGGCTCAATTTGAAAGAGGTATAAATAAAGATATAAATATGTACAATATAAATACATACAAAATTATACAAAATACAAGATTTTTTGTCAATATTATTATCAAAATGCAACCTAAAGTTTTTTTTTTAATTTTTTATTTAATCAGTATTGTAATAATTCTTTTTATTTATAACTTATTTATTATAATGGAGACCATCCATTCTTATATTGGGCACTTGTCATTTCTCAAGGTAACTCAGATTAACTGAATGCGATGTCTGTTTAATGGGCCATGGACCCAATTATCACCCCAGGCCAATCTTCCAAAGTCCGAAATGGGCTGGACTGTGTGGCTTGGGGCACTGAATTGCTGAGCTGTACAGCCAATAGTAGAGTTCAGATTGGCAACCCATAGCGCACGCCTCACATGCATATTTCAGCGATCATTGGAAACATCTCCCTGCATGTCATTTGGGCCCATTTTGCTTTTAAGAAACATAGTACATTCACACATTCTGCATGAGACAAAAGCAACAAGGCCCAGACTGCATCTTTCATCTGGACGGACCCATAAGGTGATAAGTCATTGTTGCACTATTTCTACGTCGTTCCAAGTGAGCTGAATATAGCGTTGAAATTTCATGCAATACGAGGTGATGCACGACAGGTTAAAGTAAAGTACCAACCAACCAGCTCTCATCTCTCCAAAGAACAAACTCCTCTGAAGTCTAAAGTGGGTAGGTATTGGGTAAGGACTTCGTTGTCTCTCAAAAATTTTGTTGGGACAAATCTGATGGTTCAAATGGGATAGTTATGACGGCCATTAGATTGGAATTTACAGAAATCAGAATTCTATTCTATTCTATTCATGTACCAGTGGTTTTTCAATCAGATGGTTCTCTAGGATTTGCTTTCACCCAGTTGTTGTTCTTGCTCTAGAGATAGTGAGAATTGATTGATTATGCTTATTAGAAAATAAAAATTTATTTAGAAACCTCATTTAATAGCTTAATTTTTTAGGTTCAATGGTTCTTTGATGCAAGGGTTAAGGTATCAATATGATACTTCTGATACGGGGCGTATCATATTCGTATCATATACATATCCATGATCATGGATACAGGATACACTATGACTGGATACACACGACTTCCTATAAGTCGTGTGTATCCGTACAATATGCCTTAGTATCAAGCCGAATTGTACTGTATCGATGGGTACAGTCCGACACACACCGATACGGAGGTATATCCGTGTATAGTTTGACAAAATTGTACATTGAGTACTTTTGGATTGTTTTTCATCTTTAATACAATTTAAAAAATAGTATCATGAAAACTGAAATAAATAATTTAAGATTTATTTTTTCCAAAAAATAATAAAAACTAAAAATTATAAAAATAATATATTTCATCTACCTTAGATGATTTATATATTTTATTTTACACATAATTATATGTTAAAAATGAAAACATAGTTATTATTTGAAAAATAATTATTATATAAAAATACTAAATAAATAAATTTTCCCATCAAAATTAATGGAAAACAGAAAAATATAATTATAAAAACTGAAACGAATAATTTAAGATTTAATTTTCCCAAAAGATTTAATAAAAAATGAAAATTAAATATAATTTATTTTATCTACCTTAAATGATTTATTTGTTTTATTTTACAATTATGTGTAAAATAAAAACATTATATGTTAAAAATGAAAATATATTTATTATTTAAAAATATTTGTTATTTAAATAAAATACTAAATTAATAAATATTCCCAAAACTTAATAAATATTGAAAATTATAATTATAAAACTGAAAGAATGATAATTATTGTACAATGTTTGAATGTTCTAGAGTCCTGATATTGTTTATTGTAATATTTCTCTTCATATAATTTATTGAAGTATGCATTTCTCATGGCTTTATATCTTATTCATAGATAATTCAGCTTTTGGTTTAGTATTATTAATGTATTTATGTGATTTGTATGCATTTCACTAGCGTATCCAAGCGTTTTCTATATCTTTTGTTCATATCCATATGTTTCCAAAGCATATCCATATCCATGTCCATATCTAACTTATCCAATACGATACCCGATACCGATACTTTAATCTTTGCCTTGATAGTATCAGAACCTGTTTGACCAAAAGGTTTAGTGTTCGATCCTTGTCACCCCATTATAATTAATTAAATTTCAGAGCAAGGCATCTCAGTTTTTGATATGCAAAATTTACACTGCTAATGAGTGCAAATGAGACAAAAGGCATGAGTTTTTTATCAGATAGGAATGCAAATCATAATTAGAAACAAATAGATACAAAATTGAACCAGGTACAAAATGTGTATTTGATTCAGATTTGCATTACAAATAAACAGAGTACAGTTTTGCTTTCCATTGTTTGTGAATGGTAAGTGTGATTGGATTTGGAAGGAAACAATGGAGGAAGAGGAACCCCACCTCCCTAAGCCAAGCATCCTTGATCTCTAAAATTGAGAAATCCCAGTCTGGGGCTCTCATAACTTCCCATTAGTTATCTGTTCAAGGGACTACAACAAGCACTGAACCAGTTGCTCAATCTAATAGATTGCCTAGACTGAAAAATCAGCATGATTTGATGAACTTTAAGCATAGAAGATTTTTACAGTAAATCAGATGAGAATGATTCATCAGTAGGAGTTGACCCCTTGAACATGGAAAACATGGCAAGTTTTTAGAACCAGATTGAATCCAAAGCGCTATTTCTTGAAATCTATTTATTTTCTGAGTAACTAGAAATAGCTCCATCTAGATGATGTCATCCAAACATGCTTTAATTATTAATATAATGTTGTTGGCTTGTTGCTCCTTGAAACAAAAACCATTAATTTGAAGGCCTTGGCATTGATAAGATTCAAATTCAACAGGAAAAAATAATGAAGTTATAGTAGTTTAAGACAGAATTAAATCTTTAAGACAGCAGTGATAAGGGAATTGGGTTTCAACATGAATTCTGCCTAAACTAACCTCTGAAACCACCAAAAAAGATTGATTAATTCCTTTTTTATTTTATTTTTTGTGATTGATGAGGAGTAATGGTTGATTGAATAGTCTTGTTCCTCCTCATGGGGGCAATATATGACCCATAACATGTGCCTTGGAAGCTGGAACCTTGGATGCACTCCAATAAATTATTTGCATCACATGTATTAGTGCCTTCCTTGGAGAAATAAATTTAAGATAAAAAGAAAGTAGAGAAAAAGATATTAAAAAAAATCCTCTGTCTCCCCTACATTCTACCATTTTTATCTTGGAATGATGGAAGATATCTCCTTTCTGTGGGATCATCAATGAACAGAAACTCAAAAAAGGTAGATTGATTGGGGTTGGATCCAAAAATACAGACAGATGTGTAGTGAATAGTTTGCATTTACTTATTTAGTTGGTTATTATATTATTCCCTTTAATATGCATAAAATAAATTAACAGTCAATTAGAACCCATCAAACAGGGGACACCATACACCTAAAAAGTGACAGCAGCAGCAAGCAAAGACATTTTTTACTTATATTTTTGTTGATTTAGAATTTTAGAGATATCTTGGGGCTTTTGTTCTCTTCTTTCTGGTTTCTGATTTTTGTCTTTTCAGTTGTATAGAAACGGGGCGGCTCCAGCTGAATGGATCCTTCTTTATAACTACTTTCTGAAGGTTTTGTTCTATATGTGAAGTGGGTTATGGAGAAATTCTCTTTTCTTATTCAGCTTATTCTTTCTATTCTGGCATTTTCTTCACTGTTTCATGGAGGGTTTGTTAGTGCTGCTAGAACCAAAGATGGATCTGAACAATGGGGATACATTCAAGTGCGGCCCAGTAAGCCTAATGCTTTGCATCTTGCTTTACTATACTGTGGAACCTTAGCTCAACTGTGCTGAGCCAGATTTTCAATGTAATTGTATTGATTAAGCTTTTCTTCCTTCATGATATACTGCAGAAGCCCACATGTTTTGGTGGCTTTATAGAAGTCCACATAGAGTTGAAGATCCATCTAAACCTTGGCCAATTATTCTGTGGTTGCAAGGTGGACCTGTGAGTATTTATTACTCAAAATTTGACAAACAAATATAAGAAAACAGGTATTTATTTCATTCAATCCCCACAATTGAAGCTTGGCTTCTTCTGTTTTGGGAAAACAGGGTTCTTCAGGAGTTGGGATTGGAAACTTCCAAGAGATTGGACCCTTGGACACCGAATTGAAGCCTCGGAACTCCACCTGGTTGCGGGTAGCTGATCTCTTATTTGTGGTGAGCCATGCTTGCATTCTCGCTCATTGTTTGTCTCCCTCAGATACAGTTAAGAAAGAAGTTGAGTTTGAATTGTTTCTGCTGATACATCGTAGGAAAACCCAGTTGGAACTGGATACAGTTTTGTGGAGGATGAAAAGGAGTTGGTAAAAAACGATGAAGAGGCAGCTACTGACTTAACTACCTTGCTGAAAGCGCTCTTCAATAGAAATGCTAGGCTCCAAAAATGTCCTCTGTACATTGTAGCAGAGTCTTATGGAGGAAAATATGCTGTTACTCTTGCACTATCAACTCTAAAAGCCATTAAAGCTGGAAAATTGAAACTTCAACTTGGAGGTATATCAATTAGAAGTTTTACTTTGATACTTCACTAGATAGCATACTCATTATTTTACAGTACACCAAATCTGTAACTGTAAACTTTCTGGTTATTTATCTTTATCTCATTTACATTTTGGATTCAGGAGTTGCTTTGGGAGACAGTTGGATCTCCCCTGAAGACTTTGTGGTGAGTGGTGGATTTGAAATCATTAATTTCCCTTAACTTATCAGGTTGAGTGCATTTATACTTGGCTCTTAATTTGAAGGAATGAATTCTTAAATCTATAGATTTTAAGGCTTCTAATATTAAAAGTGCAGTTTTCATGGGCTCCCCTTCTCAAAGATGTGTCGAGGCTTGATGACAGTGGAGCCAAAAAGGCAAACAGGTCCAGTTCTATGATTTCTTGAAAGAAAAAAACAAGTGAAAAATAAAGTTTCCTATAGAATATTTGAGTTCTCTGACAAACTTATTTCATAATATAGTATTGCTCTACAAATTAAGAGGCAACTTGCAGCAGGCCACTATGTAAATGCAACATATTCATGGATAGAGCTCGATGGCATTATTAGCATGGCCAGTAACTTTGTGGTACCCTCTGTCTCAGTTTTGTCTCTTCACTTCCGATACTTTAATTGATCAGTTGATTTCCAAGCAAGCTCTTAGAGTTGGGAAGAAATTCATTTGGGTGGCAGGATTTCTACAATTTTATGCTAGATTCAGGAAGAGACTCAATTTCTGCAATGGCTATGGCATTGTCGAAGGGAGAAAGAATGAAGATGTACTCAAGATATCTCAATTCCAAGAGCTTACTGGCAGGTGGAAGTGATGACATTAATACACTGATGAATGTAGTCATAAGAGAGAAGCTTAAAATTATCCCCAGAGGTGTAGTGTAAGTCTTCTACTTTGCTTACACAAAAGCAAATTATAGTACCGTTATTCCCAAAAATTTATCTTCCTTCTATTTCTTCAGACATTTATTGCTCTATTCCTCTTTTCTCATGATATTTGATTCAGTTATTGGATGTTTTTACTTCTTTTCTTTCTACCGATTTCTTGTTCATGGTGTTTGTTGCAGATGGGGAGAGCTATCAATGTCTGTTTACTCAGCTTTAGAAGGTGATTTCATGAAACCAAGAATAAATGAGGTACTGATCCAGCATATAAATGCAAAAGCAAAAGAGTATCTGTAAATTCCAAGCACATTTTGATCATCTTCACAACTCCCCTTCTGCTACAAATAAGATACCAGACTTAAAGAAACCAATAAGAGATACACCAGCTGTTTCAACCCACTGCACTCAAGAAATCTAGTATAGAATGAACTGATCAAATTATGATGATCATAATACCTAAGTGGGTCTACTTGCATCATATACAACTTTTTTTTTTCTTTTTGAATATGATTATTGCTTTGAATTGAATTTCATGCTTCTAATATTTCTCGTTTGGAGTCTACTTATTTTTTTATTGTTTTATTGAATAAGAGCTGTACTAGTACTTGTTTTTCATTTAGACATTACATCAAAAGATAGTCTAACATTTTTTTTTTTATATTATAGGTTGATGATCTCTTAGCTGAAGGGGTCAATGTGACAATATATAACGGACAGGTATTCATTCTCGAAGTCTTTTTTTCAAGGATTCACCACCATTCAAGTTTTCTTCGCTTGGATAAGTCTTGGAGAGGACATTGGATTTCCCTTTTGGACCACCCACACGTATTTCTAGGCTATAGACTATTGAGTTTGTGCTGACAATTGACACTTAAAACCTTTTCCTTCTCTCTGGAAAGGAAAAAAAACAAAAAGAGGAAAATGGAATGGAAAGAATGTAGTTAAATTGTTTGCAAATATGTGACTTAAGATGATCAATGGTATATGGTGATTCTCATAGATAGATAGATGAACTTGTTGATAATTTACCACCATCCTATCACAACCAGTGATAATTTTTTTTGGAAGGATTGTGGGTGTCAAAAATATATCTGGTTTGAAGCCCTAAGTTTACTTTGATTGGTGGGGTTATTGTAGCTTGATGTCATATGTGCCACCAAAGGAGCTGAAGCATGGGTGAAGAAACTCAAGTAACTCTCTCTCTCTCTCTCTCTGTTTTTTTATCAATATCATTAATATCTGTTTTGTTAATCAGGTGGGATGGACTGAAACGGTTCTTGAGCATGGATAGGACTCCACTTTACTGTGGGCATGAGGATGAAACTACAAGAGGATTTACCAAGTCATACAAGAATCTACATTTCTATTGGATACTCGGGGCGGGTCATTTTGTAAGTGTTTAGATGCATAAATAAATGCTTATATGATATTCATACATACAAATATGCAGCTAAATAAGTCGGATCGGCCAAGGGATCAACCCTAACCTAATCCTTTTCTTTACCCCCCCCCTTTTTTTTTCTGAAAACTGAAATTTGGTTTATACTTTTTGACCCTATCCCAAACTTCAACTCGACCTTTTCAGGTCGGGTTCAGGCTTAGGTGCCTAAGAGCTGTTATTCTGTAAATCAATCAGAAAGCATTGAGTCATTCAGCTCATCCACTTCAGCCATTATCAATTGGCCACTGAATGTGGGCGATAGCCGGATAGATACTGTGGAAGGCAAGCATTTATGAGGAAAGCTCTTTAATCCTGGGTGCAGACTCATTAAATGGACAACAAACAGACTCTTAGTGATTCTTTCTGATATTAAATGATTGTATTTATCTCATGGTTCTGATCATCTGGGTGCAGGTACCTGTTGATCAGCCCTGCATTTCATTGAAGATGGTAGCTGACATTACACATTCTCCAATTGTTATTTCTTCCTAGAACTAGAAACAGAAATCCAGAAAAAGGAGATAAATTAAATAAGTAATACTACCAGAAGAAATGGAGTCTAACACTCAAACAACAGCAACTATAATGGCCCCAGACTGAAGAAATCACAGTTCTGATACCAACTGAATAAATGTTACTCCATTTTTTTCTTGCATTCTCTTCTTAATTTTCATTGTTTTTTGTGAATCTTCTTTGTAATTCAAAGGACTGAATGAATAGTCAATGGTATCTCATCCACAATCCACATGAATAAATATGATAATTGGAGGTTGGTCAGATGTTTCAATCATCCAAGTCATCACTCTTTGATAGATACTTCCTTTTTGTCTATGTATTTGCGTGTGTCGGTGATCTATTAGAACCTATCTGTCTATTATTGGCGCATGAGTCCAAATGGAAGAAGAGTAACAGATTTAGAATCAAAGGCATGGCGACAAATAACCTTAATTTAAGCCCAAGCTTTTTGCAGTTGAGCCTAAAATGATTCCAAATATTTCTCCATTTCATTCGCTTTTGGTGTAGCCATGTAGGGGTGCAAGTTGGGTGGGTTGGGCCAGGTTTAATTTCAACTCAGGCCCAAACCTAAGAATTGGGCCTAAGGCCTAAGTTTGGACTTGGTTCAAGGTCAAGCCCAATCTGTCAAATCAGGCCCCAGCCCACACTAGAATTTGATGTATTTGAGTTTGGTTCAGGCCTGGCTTGGGTTGGTCAATCACCCCACATTATACCCAAAAAAAAAAAAAAAGAATGCATGTGCATGTATGCATGCAGATATGTCTATATATTCTTACAAAAAAAAAAAAAAAGATATGTCTATAAATGCATCTATGTATGTACATAATTGGACTGAGTTCAAGTTGGAATAAGGTTGGACTAGACTCAGGCTGGGCTTGGGCTACCTAATGGTTAGGCTAGCCCCGGGCCCAAAAAAGATAACAAAAAATCCAAACTTTTTGACCCAAGCCCAAAAGGATGACAAAAAAATCCAAACCCAGTCCATATAAAATTATGGGTCTTGGGCCCTCCCAAGTTACACCCCTATTTTGATGTGTAGCATCTTTGACCAATAGTTCCTTTTCTGGTTTTTAATGACCCAAAGTGTATCTAGTTCTGGTCTAGTTTCGTTTTCAAAACACTGAAGCATTCATTATTTTAATAGTGCAATGTCGGAGCCTTTAGGCCTAGTCCTGGTCATTCCATATTCTTCTTCTTTTTCTTTCTCTCTTGCTCTCTTCTCCACCACTGCAAACAAAAAACCCTTTATTTGTTCTGTTTTACCCTTATAAAAATTCCTAGAAAATTTTCCATTGTCTAGATTGTAAAAATTAATCAAAATTGATCTCTCCCCATTTACTTCTCAAAACTTTTGAGAAGTAAGTCACGGTATACATAATTATTCCAGGAAAATAAATAACCGAGAAATACAATGATTGAGAGAAAAGTCATGTACACTCTTCATCTTTGGTCTTCGTCAATCCACCTAAGCGGCTAAGCCATTGACTTCAATAGTGAAGCTTGCCAAATGCTGTGGTCTATGGTCTGTGGATGAGGATGGAGCCGTCTTCCGAATCACACAGCAAATTGGTCTATAGACCGGCCCGGACCGGTTGGAACTACTAGGTTTGGGTTATAATACGGCAAGCTCCTGTTTCATCCGGTCTGATCCGGTCTTCGCCTATGAATGAGTCATGGACAGTTGGACACTCCTCCAAGTCTTCTTTGTCCATCTAAAAAGCCAAACAAGCCTTCCACCATGCAGACTAAAGGAAAAACTAGGAAAGCTCCATGCTGACGTGTGGAAGACACCTTGTAGTTTCTCGCCACTCTACTGACTAACCATATTCTCTCTCTCTCTCTCTCTCTCGATTATCCTCTGTTTCTCTTGTCGAGAATCAGGATTCTTCTTGTTTGACAATTGGAGGAGCGATGTCCAAATCCTTTTGGTATTCCTATCATCATCTTCTTCTTCTCTTTAGTTTTCTCTTTCTTGCCTGTTGAATTCGTAATCAATTTAGGGTTGACGTGTTTGATCGCTGAACAAATTTTGAATTCACTGACTTTTTAACCACGCTTTCCCCCATTTTTTTCGTTTTCGACGCCGAGGAGTTTACTTTAGGGTATTCTCCTTTCGGTTTCTGCTCGATTTCCTTTGTCTCCCTCCTGTTCGGCAGCTTAATTTGTCACTACTGTTGCAGAATTTAACTTTCCGATTATGTTAGTTCAATTCGTCGTTTATTTGCTTGTTGAAATCAGATTGACTGGAATGTTTGGCCTTTGGGTAATCGATGATTCTATACAATTGGATTTTCTTTTAGCTTTCTGCATGATAGATGAATTGAAACGATGATTGGAGTTCAAGTGCTGGTTGTAGCTTTGCTTTATCAATTAATAGGGGAAACATATCAATTATCACTATTTTGATATTTTCTGATTCTTTTCGCTTCATAAGATATATATGAGTAAGGTACTGATGTGTGTGTGGTAATTGTTTTAGAGAATATGCTCCCGATACCTGATAGTATTTACTTAATGTTGTGATTTGGATGCTCCGTTAATCTAAAATGCAGGAGTTGGTTTTGCCACATCACATGATTGTGTTTATTTCATCTTCCTGCTTTGTTTGTGATGTAACGTTTTCTGGTCACGTATATATATTTTTTTTTGGCTAAGTACCTCGTCACCTCGTCAGCTCCCAAGTGGCCGATGACTCAAAGGCTGAAGTGGAGCTCCCTAGCGTAGCGCAACCCGCCTGCTCCCTGCAGGAGATGACCTACTCATCTTTGTAGACGGCGGGAACTGAGGAACCTACAAGAACTCCTCATTTCCCTCCTCCTCATCATACCTTCTCTCGCATCATCCTCCCTTCGCCCCTGGGGGGCGAGGTCCTTATATACCGGAGTCCTTGTGGGTTTGGTGGAGCAATTCCTGGATTCCCGCTGTGATGGGACCTGCTTTCGTGTTAGGTGGGCATAAAGCCACCAACTGGTAAGGTTGCCCATTTCCGCCTAAATCGAGGAGTGGGTGAGCTAATACAGCCGTTACAAGTCACAATCCCGTAAAACGCGGGGTACGGTGGTGAGCTCCTCGGGGTTGTCATGCGGTGGTCGGTCTGACTAGGAGGCGAGCTACCCATAAGTGGCGAGCTGCCTGGTGGCGAGCTACCTAGTGGCAAGCTGCCTGGTGGCGAGCTACCTAGTGGCAAGCTGCCTAGTGGCGAGCTGCCTATGCAGTGCCGAGTTGTCTAAGTTGCCAGGCTACATGATGGTGAGCTGTCTGTGGCGAGCTGCCTGTGCAGTGCCGAGTTGTCTAAGTTGCCAGGCTACA
>NW_010729227.1:312243-376159 GCF_000365185.1 Nelumbo nucifera | reverse complement strand
AGATCCCCTCGACACTGTACTGTGTGCTTGTGCTTACCACTGATTAATGCAATACAAGTTACCTTTTGTCTAATTTGTGTGCCTTCTTGTTGCCTTTTGTGTGTTGTTGCTTGCATTCGTAGGCTTTCTCGACCCCATCGAGCGCCGCACGGGGCCTCATCGATTAGCCCTGTGACATAGTGGCGAGCTGCCTGTGCAGTGCCGAGTTGTCTAAGTTGCCAGGCTACATGATGGTGAGCTGCCTGTAAGTGCTGCATGGTGGCGAGCTGCCTGTGAAGTGCCGTGCTGACCAGGTGCCGAGCTGCCTGTGAGGTGCTGGGCTGACCAGGTACCGAGCTGCCTTTGAGGTGTCGAGCTGCCTGTGAGGTGCTGGGCTGACCAGGTATCGAGCTGCCTATGAGGTGTCAGGGGCTGACCAGGTGCTGAGCCGCCTAGTGGCGAGCTGCCTGTGACGAGCTGTCTAGTTGTCATGAGGCTGCACTTAGTTGTCATGAGGTGCCAGGTGTCATAATGTCATTGGAGGGCCAAATCCGCCCTCATCAGTTTGGAAGCACTAAAATGATTTTTCGTTGAAGTCTCAAAAAGACATATATTGGTGTATGCATGATGCTCATGCACACCATTTTTTGTAATTAATGGTGTTTTTTAGGAGAAATTGGAATGGAACATACAAGAATAATGTTCCTTAAGCCTAGAGAAGGTGCAAATCCCCTCATTGGGTCATGACTCTAAGATAAACCCATAAAAAAGGTACAAGAAGGTATAATTGGAACAATAATGTCCTCTTCGCCTTTTTAGCTTTGGAAAATAGAGGAGATCAGGTTTCGCTATGATTACCTTTGTGACATATTATACCATTTGGAAAGAAAGCAATAGTAGCGCTTTTGAAAGAGAGGAAAATCGTTTTCCTCGGTTGTGTTCTAATTCTAGTAATTTCATCATGGAGTAAGCCTTAGCTCTTATAGATTTTGTGGCTTTCAATGGAAGGGATTTTGTTCTTTCTTGGAATTCCATTATGGGTGTAAAGATATCCTATTTCTGTAGAAGTGTTCCTCAAGAATTCTGGGGGTGTCAAAATCCAACATATGATGTGGGTACCACAGCATATTGCTATCATGGGGGGGGGGGTGAATTTTTGAAATATTTTATGTATGCTTAATAAAGTTCTTTGGTTATGCATAGAAAACTAATGGCACCCTGATACAGATTTGATTTCCCAACCTCTACTCCAGCTGTCCAGCAGGGATATCTTCCATTTAGCTATGATACCCAGATACCTGTACCATGATGCCGTATTATGCCAGACACTTCAACTTTAAGTGTAAATTCTGCATCTGACAACATATCCAAGTGTATCCTTGACTTATCTGGGCAAAATAGCCATTTAGTTGACTGACCTTCGAAATCCTTTTGAATAAGGCGTTCACTTTAAAGGCTATGACCCTACCTTCTCTGTTAAAATGTTTCAAGTACCAAGGGCGCTCAAAGCCTACCATCATCCATGCAATTACTATCTGGAAATCCCCCTCAACCTGTTCAAACCCAAACAAAATTTGAACCTCTTACATAAATCTATAGTGTGTGCTCTAATGATGGATGCCCTGATGTATCAACGAAGATGTTTTTTTTTTTCATATAAATACCATGCACTTATTACCAATTAGCAAACATTATTTTTCACCATTTCTCTTTATCTTTGTCACAGTGGTCATTCTAGTTATATCCAAATGTTGCTTTATTTATTGTGCATTGAAGCTCTAACATTGTCTACCCACAGGGGCAGTCAAGAGCAACAGTCTCAGCCACGCCCTCAGGAGGCCAGTGCACAGGCATGGTATCCTCCTTCTGTAGTTAGTTCTCCAAGTTCAACCCTTCCTTCTACACCTAGTAGTAGTTCTTCTGGTTTCAATATACGACCATCAGAATGGCCACACCCTCCATCACATGGACAACTTTCACCTGCTGAAGCTGCATGCATAATTAATTTGTTGAAGGACAAAAGGTAAGATTTAAGGTTTTTGATGTATCATTTTATTATCAACTAGATCAATAAATCATTTCCTTATATAATATTCTGTAAAAGTTGGAACTGTTTCTGAATAGTATAGTCCCTTAGCAACATGAAAGCCTCCCACCCTAACCTATACCTTAACCTATATGTAGGACATTTAAGACTGTCCACCAGATAGATGGGCCTCTGTATTGTTCATTGTGTTCAGTGATTCAATATTCGTACTCTGCATAACACCAGCATTGGACTAGGTCCTTCCGAATCCATATCAATTAAGAAGCCAACCAAAAAGAGAAATAGGAAAAGAAAAGCTAAAAATAGAAGCTTTATTTTCCATGTATATGGGGCTTATTGGTCTGCAACTTGAGGGTAATATGACAGATGCAGAACCTTATTGGGCCATCCCTGGAGCTTCAAAAATTTAAGAACTCTAGATGTTAAGTACATTTTTGTTGATTTTTATTCTTCCAAAAATTGTGCCACCAAATATTTTTCATCATTTTCTTCTGTTCTCAGTATGAAACATGTAGTCTTAATTGAGCATTTAACCCTATGCTGATTGCCTAAACCCTTTTTTGGCTTTCACATATATGGAGTATATTGTTATAATGATTTGTCAAGGCCACATTTGCAACTTTCATTCACATTCTGGTTTGTATTTCTAGTTGGTAATAATCATCTAATTCTTTTTTTTTTTTTGATTTATTGCCTGTAGTGTTGATGAACTTCGAAAGCTTTTGTCTGACAAAGATGCATATAATCAGTTCCTGCTCTCACTTGATCAAGTGAGAACACAGAAAAAAGTAAGTTGTGAAGTTCACTATTTGTACTTGTCTGGCTCCATTCTAACTCCAAATTTTGGAATTCTTATCATACTACTTAGTACTTATTTAAGCCACCATGTAATTTAACTTGATACAACGTTCTTGTTTTTTTTTTTTTTTGTATGTTATCCAAAAGAGAAGAAGAAAGGAAGAGGGAAGAGAGAGGAGAGAGGAGAGAAGAGAGATTGAGAGTCAAAAGGTACTGCTGGCGGCACTAGCTTTTTGTATTTATACTAGGGCAACATAAAACAAAATAAAAGATGAGGAAAGTACATTAGTACCCCTACGGTACTAAACTTAAAAAATAACAGACTTTTAACACTCCCCCTCAAGCTGGGACATAGATGTCAATCATGCCCAACTTGTCACATAAATCGTGATGTCACAAGTGATGTAACCCTTTTGTAAAGATGTCTGCAAGTTGGTCTTCAGAACTGATATAGGGGGTACACACTTTCTCTGTGACAACCTTTTCTCTGATAAAATGTTTGTCGACTTCGGTGTGTTTAGTTCTATCATGCAGCATTGCATTAGCAGCAATGTTTATGGCTACTTTGTTATCACAATATAGGGTCATAGGTCCATCAACTATAAATCCCAACTCACTCAACAAATTTTTTAGCCACATGATTTCAGCCATTCTATGAGACATTGCCCTATATTTAGCTTTAGCACTAGACCAAGCCACCACATTCTGCTTTTTGCTTCTCCAAGTAACTAGGTTCCCTCCCACAAAGATATAGTAGCTGCTAGTCGACTTTCCATCACTCAGGGATCCTACCCAATCTGCATCGATATACACTTCAACTTTCAAATGCCCGTGCTTTTGAAATAGTAAACCTACACCTGGAAACTTCTTAAGATATCTGAGAACTCTTTTAGCTGCTTCAAGGTGGATGGTCTTAGGGGCATGCATGAATTGGCTAAGAACGCCCACAACATAAGCAATGTCTAGTCGGGTCATAGAAAAATATAACAATCTTCCTACAAGTCTCCAAAATTGTTTCACATCCTTGATGAATTCACCTTGACAATCACCTAATTTGTGATTAGGATCAATAAGAGAATCAACAGGATTCACTCCCAATTTTTCTGTATCCTGGAGCAGATCTAGGACATACTTTCTCTGGGAAATGAAGATACCGTTTTGTGAGCAGGCAACTTCAATCCCAAGGAAGTACCTTAAAGGACATAGATCTTTTACTTCAAACTAGGTAGCAAGAAATCTCTTCAACTTTTGAATTTCATCTTTCTAATCGCTAGTGATAACTATATCATCAACATATACTATCAGGGCTGCAATTTTTCCTTCCCCTCTTTTCACAAATAATGTGTGATCATCAGATTAATATTGCTTGTATCCTCTTTGCTGAATAGCTACATGAAACTTGCTGAACTAGGCTTTTGGTGATTGTTTCAGGCCATATAATGATTTTTTTAACTTGCACACTTTCTATTCATTGCCTTGAGCTCGGAAACCAAGGGGTTGCACCATGTACACTTCCTCTTCAAGGTCACCATTTAGAAAGGCATTCTTGATATCTAGTTGATGAAGGTCCTAATCAAGATTATCAGCTAAAGAGAAAATGACTCTAATGGAGTTCATCTTAGCAACAAGTGCAAAAGTTTCTGCATAATCCACTCCATACACTTGTGTAAACCCTTTTGCCACTAAATGAGCTTTATACCACTCCACTGTGCCATCAACCCTATGTTTTATTGTGAAAACCCATTTACATCAAACTAGTTCTTTCCACTCAAGGAGATCTACCAATTCCCATGTGCCATTTTTATGCAAAGCATTAATCTCTTCCTTCATAGCATTTGTCCATTCAAGCATCAAAAGAGCTTCTACCACATTCTTAGGAATAAGAACACTGTAAATGGAAGAAAGGAAGGCCCAAAAGGAAGGTGAAATATTCTCATAGGAAACAAAATGGGAAATGGGATGTTTAGTGGTGCAAGACCTAACACCCTTCCAGTGAACAATAGGAAGGTCAAGGTCATCAGCAATAGAGGTATCAATAGCAATAGGGTCAAGAACATCAATGGGAACCAAGGTACCTGGTTGGGTAGGATCCACCCCTGGAGAGTTTGATGGCATTGGTGGTACAACTTCTAGGTGCTCCACAACTCTTGAACATGGCTGGCCTTTGTGACGACGAAAGAAAACACCTAAGGGAGGAGGATCAAGAAGAGGAGGGAGCTGAACTGGTTTTTCCTCATTCCTACACTCCCCTTGAGGAGAAACAAGGAAGAAAGGTTCACTCTCAAAGAAAGAGACATCTATAGAAACATAATACCTCCGAGAGATGGGATCAAAGCACCAATATCCCTTCTAAGTGGTGTACCCCAAGAAGATGCAAGGAATAGCACGAGGATCCAATTTTCCATTAGTGGGTGACAGATTTTGAACAAAATAACAACAACTAAACACACGAGGAGGAATAGAAAGAAGAGGGGCCTTAGGAAAAAGAAGCTGATGTGGGGCATTCATATGAATTATTAACCCTCGAGCCACTTCAAGAAGGTGTCAATTCTTTCTTTCAACAGCACTATTTTGTTGTTGTTTTCGGGCACATGAGCTACAGTGAAGTGATCCACACAAAGCAAAGAACTCCGTGAGATCATTATGAAAATATTCTTTGGCATTATCGGATTGAAAAACTTGGATTTCAGTTTAAAATTGGGTGAAGACCATTCGGTGGAAATCTTGGATAATTTTTTGTACTTCATCCTTAGTTCGCATGGAATACACCCATGTGTATCTGGAGTAATCATCAATAAAGGTAATAAAATACTTGTAGCCACTCTTAGATGGTAAAGTAACAGGGCCCCAAACATCAGAATGAACAATATGGAATGGAAATTCAGATTTATTATTCTTTGAAGAAAAATGAGCTCTACAATGCTTACTCAATTGACAGGTTTGACATGTAGACTCCGACACTGACACTGACTTAAACAACTCTAGAAACACTATTTTTAAGGACTCAAAAGATAAATGACCAAGACGACTGTGCCATAAATAGGCCTGACTCTTACTAAATTGACTCTCTAGCATTTTCTATGACTGTAAGACCAGCCTTATTCTCTAGCATGTAGAGCCCATCCACCATACGTCCTCTACCAATCGTCTTCCCCAAGGCCAAATCCTGAATCACACAATAAGAAGGGAAAAAGGTCATTGAGCAGTTTAAAGAATTAGTGATATTAACAGAGAACAAATTAATAGGCAATTTTGAAACATGTAAAACATTAGACAAGGTGAGGCCAAAGGGAAGAGAAATAGTTCCTTGACAAGCTATGGTAAAGTATGAACCATCAACTAGTCTCACCTTGTCTCTTCCAGAGATGAGGTGATAGGTCTGAAAATAAGTGGACTTACCAGTCATATGTTTTGACGCTCCAGAATCAATTATCCAAGGAGAGTCAGGGGAATGAGACAATACATGGAAAGCTGTGGTAAAATTACCCAATGTAGACGCAAATGAAGTTGAGGGAGGAGGTGCATCCATCTGATGAATTGCCCTACCATAGAGTTCCATATGGTCTTAGAATGAATTAATGATATCCTCCCCTGGGTTAGAACCAGAGGTGTATGTTTGAGTCACAATAGTAGTAGGGGGATGATTCTCCTGAGTAGCCATGTTTGCTATAGTGAGCTTTCTTGGACCTTGCTGTCCTGACTTCTTATTTAGATCTGAACCTTGCTTCTTACTCAATTCTTGAGCCCATTTTGGCTTCCCATGAAGTTCCCAACATGTATGATGGGTGTGTCGAGGTTTCTAGCAATGGGTGCACCATAGTTTGTCTTTGTCATCCACCCTTTTTTGAAAGTCCCCCTTCTTAAAGAGATTTCCCCCACCTGTAGCAACATTCCCTTTCGCTGCCAACACAATTGCATCCCCTCTAGAACTATTCATCAAATTTCTTCTACTTTCCTCTAACTGTACTAATGCATAAATCTCCTGAACAGATGGAAGATCCTTGCTGCCTAGGATCTGGACTCTGATGGATTCATACACAGGGTTCAAGCCATGGAGAAATGCAAATACTCGTTTTTGGGAAACAAGTTTCTTGTATGTTTTTGCATCTTCATCACACTTCCAGTTCCAGTCCACACTCTGATAGTGATCTAACTCCTTCCAAACGGAGGTCAAGTCTGAATAGTACACAGAAAGATTCCTCTCCCCCTGTTTACAAGTGGATGATTCCACTTGTAACTGATAGATTTTTGCATCGTGATACAGTTCAGAATATGTTGATTTTGCCTGTTTCCAAATCTCATAAGCCGTTTCAGCCCACATAAAGTTCATTCTCACCTGAGGTTGCATAGACACTAAAAGCCAGGACATAACCATGCTGTTTTTCTGGTTCCATCTTTCATACTCAGCACTCCCAGAATTAGGTTCTTTAATTCTCCCATTTATATATCCTATCTTTCCCCTTGCAATAATGTATAACCTGATCCCTTTCGACCATTCTAAATAATTTAAGCCATCCAGGGATATGACAACCATAGGGAAGGATAAATCCATACCCCCACTCATTCCATTTTGCATTAAGGAAACACCAGATGTGGCAGAATCTTCACCACTCATGATCACAGCTTCAGGCCACACTCAAAGTAGGTACAAAAAACCTTAAAAAAAGAGCAGTCTAACACCCCCCCAAAAAAAAAACTCTTTGCACCAGGAGACTAGAGGCAACTGCTCCCCTCCTTTTCTTTTTGAAACTCAGCTCTTCAATCACAAAAGAAAAAAAAATCAGTTGCTGTTATGACACTAACAGGCCATCACTGGCCTACAATAAATCAGATATGGCTGTTGTCGCAGCACATACAGGTCATCTCTTGACCTACAGATCAGATACGTCTGCTGCCGTAGCATATGCAGGTCATCCCCTAACCTACAAATCCATCATAAGGCTGTTGTCGCAGCATATAAAGGTCATCACCGACTTACATTATATCACAGGGATCAGCCGATCTCACAAAAAGGAAAGAAAGAGGTGCTGATCACCTTACATCAAACAAGGGAACCTACTACAGGTTCTGTCCTAGTGCACAACTAGAAAAAAAAGAAAAAGGAGGAAAGGAGAGAAGGTACTTCAGTCCGATGCAGAATTCTGGATCTTCAATAAACCAAACAGTAGCTATTCTTCAAAGAAAAAACCAAACAGTAGCTGGAGAAGAGAGAAGACAGAAAAGAAGCTTGCTCGATCTCTCCTTTCAGATCTGATAGTCCCGCTCTGATACCATGTCATCCAGAAGAGAAGAAAGGAAGAGGGAAGAGAGAGGAGAGAGAAAAGAAGAGGAAAGTACTGCTGATACCATGTCCCGCTCTGATACCATGTCATCCAGAAGAGAAGAAAGGAAGAGGGAAGAGAGAGGAGAGAGAAAAGAAGAGGAAAGTACTGCTGATACCATGTCCCGCTCTGATACCATGTCAAAAGGTACTGCTGGCGGTGTCAGCTTTTTTGTATTTATACTAGGGCGACATAAAACAAAATAAAAGATGAGGAAAGTACAATAGTACCCCTGTGGTACTAAACTTAAAAAATAACAGACTTTGTTACAGACTTTTAACATGGTATTTTGGTGATATGCCCAAATACCCCATAGGGGCTGTTTGAATAGCGCAGAACCACACTGACCCCCCCCCCCCCCCCAAGTTGGTTGCAGGAATTTAATCCACATCTCTTCTGGGACAAACCAGCTAATGTACCAATTGAGCCACCCCTCAATTGGCAATACAACGTTCTTTTTTAATTTGCTACTTTTGGAACTGGAACCATTTTAGTAAGGACCAAAAGGATGGCATGTTATTTTATAGGAAGTGTTGAACCTGCTGTTGAAAGGTAGGCAGTTTTTTGGCTTTTGTATGCAAGGGTGGGTGAGCCAGACGACTCTTTGTTTTATTATGGGAGAGGCTAGAGACTCTATCTTGCTTTATGTACTGTGCATTTATTCTATTAACTATTGATACTATCTTCTCTGATCTGTCAGTGACTAAAAAAAGTTAACGAGTGTGAGAATTGTTCAGGTGCTGACTTTCTAATGTAGGATCTGAAGAGTCAAAATTGGAATTTTATAAAATTTTATGTATTTCTGTATTTTTGGACAGTAGGGGTATTTTTGTCATTTTACAATTTCTGTGGGGGGTCCAATGATAGGGTTTAATTTGTCTAGTTATAGTTTGCTTATGTTTAAAATTTCATAGTCATTGCATTAATAGGATTAGAGTTATTGAGTCTTCTTTGAATTAAAATAGGATATGACAACTTAGTTTGAGTCCGACTAGGAATTATTAAGTCTAACAGTTTGACTCTTAGGATTATTATGAGTTTAGAGTCTATAAATATGTATGGGCATTTTACACCAAGGCAATGAAGTTTATTGAATTTTCTTCAGCTTATATGCTAGCTATGGTGAGTGATTCCCATGCCCTAGAGTGATTCTAGGCACCCTGTGAGTGATTCCAGGTATTTTCTCTCTTCTTTCTCTCCTTATTTTCTCTCTTATTCCTTCAAGAAGCCATTACAGTCATCAACAGCCATAAATTTTTTATCAAGAAGACCACTCAACACTCGTTAAGAACTAGAACTGAGCTGGTCCTACATCAGTTTGGTATCAGAGCTAATGGTTTATTCACTATGTTCTCACAAAGCGACCGACTCTATAGGCCTAGGGTATCTTCTAAACAATCTTGGAGGTCTAGAATCAATGATGATTGGGTTTCTGAACCATATGAAGGGTCTTTAGTTGACTTATTTGAGAAGATGGTGGAAGAAAACAGATTTAATAATGTTGGCTACGGGAGTAAGGTTTTCAAACATGTTAGAAGAGAAAGGGAAATACCAGATTTCAAAGGAGATGATGATCCGCAAGCATTCTTTGATTGGGTTACTGGACTAGAAGAATATTTTGATAGGCATGATATGTTTGACAAATAAAGGATTAGATTTGTGTGCATGAAGCTAATGGGTCATGCAAAAGTATGGTGGAGAACTCTTGAGCAACGACTAGAAAAAAGAGGCGATGATCCAATTAGTAAATGGACAGAGATGAAGAGGTGTTTGCAAGAAAAGTACATCCCATTAGACTTCCATGATGATCTATATATGGAGTTGACTAATTTCGAGCAAAAGAAGAAACACCAGGTTACAACAAAGAACTTGAAGTCAAGGGGAAGAAGGTATAAAGTTGAAAACAAAGTAGATGATTCCTTACATGTTGGTGTCTATCCTAGAGCTGAAGTTGAGGATGAACCTGTATAGAGACTGGGCCGAATGGGCCCTAGCCCATTAGTGTCTTACTTATTAGTTCTTTCTTCTATGTTTTCTTTATGGGCCTTTAGTTCTTGTTTATGTTTTCTAAGTATGCTGATGAGGTGGACGCCCACTTAAGGGCAGACTTGTAAATCATGTAACTTAAGTAAGATTAATAAAAGATTAGTGTGGAGGAAAGAGGAGATTATCAAACTCCTTTCTTCTCCATTCTTCCTTCTTCTTCTTGTTGTCTTCTTCTTCTTCTCTACTTCTTTTGCTTTAATCTAAATTATTCTACTATTTTTTATTGGTCTGAATCACATCTAACCTAAAGAAGAAGAATTTCAAGCTACAGCAGTTGTAGATATTAGAAATCAAGAGGGTGCAGGCCAAAAAAAATAAAAAGGAAATTGCTGGAGTTTCCTACACCCATGGTCTGCTTGAGGTTAATGATTAAGAAGAAATAGAAGTGGAGCAAGTTAAAGAAATTCAGGTGCAAGATACAAATGTGTTGGTTGTAGTAAATCCTAGTAAGGAAGTAAGTGATTTTACCTTTCAAGTTCAACTAAAACTAATTCAAGAATTACAACCTGACACAGCACAAGTTCCACCAACATCAACAATGGAAGGAGTCCTAGAGTTTGTTGAAGAACCAAGAATAGCAGAACACGTAGAGGTGGTGATTCCTAATCTAGAGGTTGAAGGAAACGTTCCAAATATTGCAGGTAAGGGTTTGGATAAGCGAGGGGAGGATTCATCACAATGGTTGGTTAATGAATTAAGTGTTCAAGAAACTAATGTTATTGATGATTTAACAAAGATGGTTATGGAAGGTAGTGTTTCAGAACTACATTTCTTTCAAGATCCTTTTCTAGTTCAATGTGTGGCCTCTACTCTACAGTCCAAGCATGTAGCTGTGGGAAGTCCTACTCCTTTTGTAATTAGGGCATATCAACTTTCATCCTCGAGTTCTTCAAAACTCGAGGACTAGTTTTTTTGGACCAGGGAAGAATGATGCAGTATCTGAAGAGTCAAAATTGGAATTTTATGAAATTTTATGTGTTTCTGTATTTTTGGACATCATTCTGCTATTTCTGTGGGGCCCAATGTTAGGGTTTAATTTGCCTAGTTATAGTTTGCTTATGTTTAAAATTTCAGAGTCATTGCATAAGTAGGATTGGAGTTATTGAGTCTTCCTTGAATTGAAATAGGATATGACAGCTTAGTTTGAGTGCTACTAAGATTATCAAGTCTAACAGTTTGACTCCTAAGACTATTATGAGTCTAACAGTTTGACTCCTAGGATTATTATGAGTTTAACAATTTGACTCCTAGGATTATTATGAGTTTAGAGTCTATAAATATGTATGGGCGTTTTACACAAAGGCAATGAAGTTTATTGAATTTTTTTCAGCTTATGCTAGCTATGGTGAGTGATTCCCATGCCCTAGAGTGATTCTAAGCACCCTGTGAGTGATTCCAAGTATTTTCTCTCTTCTTTCTCTCATTTTCTCTCTTATTCCTTCAAGAAGCCATTACAGCCATCAACAGCCATAAATTTCTAATCAAGAAGACCATTCAACACACTTTAAGGACTAGAACTGAGCTGGTCCTACATCAGTTTGCCATTTACTTTTCTCACCCACTTTGATTATAATGTGATATGATTGCAATGCCTTTTACTGTGGGGGTACTTACAGATGCAAATGTCAAGTTTGTAGGTTATTCCAAACCTTGAGAAACGCCTTAAGGATGACCATAGGGGCTCGAGTAGAAACCTTTTACTCTTAGTGAATTGATGAGTTATGCAGACCCAAAGGTTAGCCTTAGAATAGAGGGTTTATAAAACAAAACTTGTCTTTAGTAATTTGTTTTAGCTCTGCTTAATTGAATGTAAGTGTTTATTTCTTACTCGGTTCTTGCAGTGATTTAAAAGGCATGCCTGAGGCGTGCCTAGGCGCACAGGTGAGGCGCACTTTAGGGTAGGCGCCTCGCCTAGGTCCTAGGCGCAGCCCATTCAAAAGGTGCACGCCTGGTGCACCTTGCGCCTTAGCCCAGGTGTGCGCCTTTTGAAAATTTGCCGCTTTTCCTTTTTTCGAGTTTGGCGGCTGGGCCACACCCCTCAAGGCCAGCGCAAACAAGTCCATGTTAGGGTCTTAAATTCTTAGTTTTTACACAAAAAAATAGTGATTTTATAATTTTAATTGCTTTTAAGAATATATTTTATTAGGATGAATGAATTGACAACATTACCAAATAGGGGGTTCTCAAAGCATTAGCTACTTGATGCAATAGAGGGGCGTGGCACAAAGGCGGCTCGTAGAATTAGGAATGTAATATGTCACATTAGCTACTTGATGCAATTGAGAAAAAAAGAGATTGTGGGTTTTATATGCCTGAAAATGTTTTATATGTTTGATTTCATTTTTAAATTCTCATTTGAATATGCTTTACATATTATGTTTATGTATTTTAATTTTAGATAATAGGTTTTTTAAAACATTTATTTTAAAACTTAAGTTTATATTTTTATTAATATTATGTTTTATACTTTTTTATTTTGTTTGAATATTTTTGAATTTTTAGCTTTTTTTTTTTAATTGTGCACCTTGCCTCAAAAAGGCACGCACCTCGCCTTGCACCCTGCGCCTCAGGCACAAAATGGCCCTTGTGCCTTTTTTGCACCTTGCGCTTTTAAAACAACTAGGTTCTTGTATAATTTATAATTCTCATGTTATACAGTCCGGTTTCTTTGTTTTAATTTCAGTTTAAAAATTATTCTTGACTATTTCTTTTGACTGTTCTTTCCTTTTATTTTTTCCTTCCTAGGTACGTGATGAACTTCAGAAGGAGACTTTACAGCTTGCAAGTAAGTTAGCAGGTTTTTAAGGTAGTTATCCTATACATTCACGAAGTATTAATGCATCTGTTAAAATAGGGGATAACTTGGAGAAAGAACCACAAATTTCGGAGCTCAGGAACCAGGTAAACATTTGGAAGACCCACATATTTTGCCAGAGCTTGAAAGATAATTCTTCCAGTGACCTTTTTCTTTTGTACACGGAATAACAGTGCAGAATTATCCGGACAACAGAGCTGGCTGCTGCACAGGAGAAACTAAGTGACCTTGAAGGACAGGAGGAGGAAACACTGAAGTTCTTTTCTCCTGCTAGCTTGCTCCAAAAGCTTCAAGGTAAATTGAAGTAGGATTTGGTTGGTTAGTGAACTATAATTAGGGCTATAATCAGGTTGAATTCAGATGGATCTAGCCACACTTGAATCCAGTCGGATGGGATTAAAGGTGAATATTATCCAGTTATGTAAATGGATCATCAAATCTGAAATAATCGGATTGGATGTTGGATAGGTCTTGGGAGTGCATCGACGGCCCTAACTATAATCAATAATTCAGTGAAGATACCTTGTATCTCAATTTTCATAGTGATTGATATAAAAGATAGGTGTTATTAAAGCAGCTGAACCTGGATTTAATAAAAGATGTCATGGTTAACTAATATTATTTTGCAGAAGCAATGAGTAAGGCGGAAGCAGAATCTGAAGTTCTCCGCAGGCAACTTCTGCATGGGGAGATCGGCCTTGGGGATTTTATAAGAAATTATAAGAATCTCCGCACAACTTACCACAGACGGGCGCTCACCCATATAGCGGCCAGGACGTCCTATGGATGAGTCCAAAAATGATGTTCAAATACATAAAAGAAGTGAAGTTCGTTTCTGTAGTGTCTCAAGTCGGATGGTTTGCTTGCCATTGGGAACCATTGTGTATAGTTTCTTTGCTTCTCATGTTGTGTCGTTTTTCTTCTCAACTCTTACCCTTGTGCCCGTTTAGACTCAAAAAGTACATAAACCTGAGTATGGCTTAGGAGTTTGGGAAACCTAGGAAAGTAGGGGAAAGAAAAGGAACTTATCAGTTATCATACATGTGACACATTTGAAAGGTAGTATTACTTGTAATAAGAAACAGATGTATAGAAAAATGTACCATGTTCTTCAAATAAAGATTTGATAACTGTTTGAATTGTTGTTCATCCAGGATTAGCAAAATAAAAACATGAAAAATCCAAGTAAACCTCCATATCATGATTACTAGGAGCCTAGGACTATTGGATGGATCACATCGTATCTGATCTCGATTTGGTTTTGTAGAATATGCATCCCAGGCAGATCTATTTTTAATTAGATTGGATGTGGATCCAATTTTATTTGATCAAAGTTTTGATTTGAATCGAAATGCTCGTGTCGTGAGAATTATTTTAGGTCACAGTTTGATGGTTAACATTCAGATTGTTCTGTCTTTAAAAATCATAAAAATTCCTGACCCAGAATGCTCATTGGGCACTCCGCTGGTTCAGTTGCTTCTGTTTGAAAAACATTGAATCAGAAACATTTTCAAGTGATTTTGAATTCGAATGTAAATTAGGTTGATCAACTGACATGTGATCGCCCTAAATAACCCTTTCTTGCTGGACGTCGTGCGTTCATTTTAACATCTTCCGTGACAACTGTACATACTAAAAATTACTAATTAATGAACTTTTTGTTGTGACTTGTGAGACTGAATATAGATGCTAATACCGGCCGTTTAATCGACTGCCCCTTGTTTGAAACATCGGAGCGCTACCATCAGATAGTCCTACCTAATAGATCAGTTGGGCCAAGGAGATACCAGGCTAGGCATAGGCAGCATTGGAAAACCAAAACCTAATGTTTAATTTGTTTGTCAGATTAAAGCAAGAGAACAATAAAAAGATAAAAAAAGAAAGTTGGGGAAGCATGAAATGGGAAAAGACAGAGAAATGAAAAAAGCTTGAGAGAGAGAGATCCCAATCTTACTAGATGTAATAGACAAGGCCGGTGTCTTTGGGACCAAATGGTGGGTTACCATTCTTCGAACTTGGTCCAGATGGCAAAAAGAAAAATTGAATGGAATTGAGTTAAAAATGTTACTAATCAAAAAGCCAAAAATGAACGTAATTGATTTAAAAATGTCACTAATTCCCCCCATCTCCACCCCCCTCCCCCAAACACACACACACACGCACTCCATAATCATCTCTAGTTAGCATTAGCAAAATTAGCGAGGCAAAGTGTAGGAATTCCTTGTGCAAAATATCAGTGAGAATGAGAACTGAGAAAAAAGTTGGAAACTTGAAACTTTCTTATACATAGAATTGATAAATATTTAACAATCGCATAACCAGAGTCATTAACAATCGATACTTTTTTTTTTATTTCATAAGTTCGCAAATAGATATATTAGGATAAGTATTAATATCTAAACCTATTAACAGGCTGTAACAGCCAGACCTAAAGATACCAAGGAGCTGACGATCTACAGATAAATGAGAACATGAAAATACCCTCAACATGGTGTCATGATCTCAATGATGGTCTCTTTATCTCGCCTCTGCACCTTCTACTGTCGTTTGGTTAATTCACGACAAGCAATTTAACATGTGAAAGTGTTCGGTGAACAAGAGAACCAATATTTATGTATCCTTGTTCAACCTGAAATACCCGAAAACTGTCAAAAGATTTAATTTTAAGTTGGAGATTGGAACCATCTTTCGGAATACAACTTTCTGGTGTCTCCATGAAACTGGAAATGTTGGGTGAAAAGTCAGGACAATGATGCGTGCACAGAATTATGACCTGTTATTTAAAATTTACTAAGAAGTTTACATAATATGAGTCCAGATACAAGGCTGAGTTAGCTCATCTTCCGACCGGGGAACATGAGTGAAATTCCTCCTAGTAACACAATAATGAATAATCTTATTCTTGGACGTATGATTTGTTCCAAAATTTACAGCCGATCTCTCTCCCTTCGAGGAAAGAGATTTATAATACAAACTGTGAAGTACTGGAAATATACAACCTCAAATGTTCATCCTATATAAATAAAAGATTCAACAAACTAATAAATTTACATCAGCCACATGAAACAGAGAAAGCGAAGAAGGAAAATGCCATAAACTTGTATGCCACGACCACGCACAGCAACAGAGGTTACACATTGCCTGATTCAATCTTTTCTTTGATCAACCTGATTCAATCTTTTCTAGTACCTCCAATCTTGTCTTTCTTTTCCAACTTTTCATTGTGGCAACGAGGTTTACCAGACCTGCAATCTGATTTTTACTGTATTCCTGCAAGGCAACAAAATGTTGTGGATTTCTTGATTTGAGATAATCAGGTACTGAAAATAGTCAAAAGATTTTTTAAATAATGAAAAGGATGAAAAAAAAAATATTTCTTTTGAGATGAAATAGAATTGTCATACCGGATGAGCACGTGCCCAGTGTACAAACTCAGTCTCTGGAAGGTAGTATGCCTGTTTTAAAAATAATAATAAATAAATAAAAATGATGCCAATTAATAAATGTTACATTTGATCACAATAAATACATTACAATTTTTGTAAACATAGTAGGAAGCTTCAGATGGTATTATATAATTTTTTTATCACAAGCCCACATCATACGCTCAGTAGCAATGTTCAGAGAACCAGACCGGGCATAGAACCGGAAAAGGGAGAGGTTCAAGGGTCAGAGGTTCGACCGGGGTCAAACCGTGATGACATGGCATATACATATATACTACGGGTCATATAATCACAACTTTTAATGTACTTAAATATGGTGGATGGATGGTAAGCTTCTTAATTTTTAAAACAAATGACTAGGGTTCAAGCCTTTTGACTTACATTTTCTTTAAAATACGTGCATAATAATGTAATATATATAATAAATAATCCTTAATTAGCATAAATAAAGGATGGACTAGTGGTAATTAAGTAATCTGTGAAAATAAGAGGTATTGTGTTCAAATCTTATTAACAACATTTTAAAATTCCACTTATATATTGACCCAGGTGGTTTCATGAAACCGGGACCAGCTCACCAGTTTTCCGGTTCAACCGGCCAGTCAGCCAGTTTTCAGCGGGCTTTGAGCAAGTCCAGTTATTGGGCTATGACCGAACCCGGGCAAGGCCCCGGGTCACTTTTCAACCGGCTGGTCCGGTCCGGTTTTCTAAACACCGCTCAGTAGTAACAAAAAAAAAAACATTGAGTCAATCTTCAACTTAGGGGCAAGGCTAATGACACCAGAGCTTCAAGCAGAGGAGGAATCCAAGCATGAATTCCATTGTCCACCCACCATCACAACAATCACACAGAAATAGCAAAGAAAACTATCAATGATATTTTATGCCTTTTCCTGTTTCACTATGAAACTGGGACAGGGAATCAATCACCTCACCATGGTATGCACATTATCCAGATAATTGCATGACCTGTCTCTTTATGGATTTTAATGGTATAAATATGTGCAGCATCAGATATATCACTTGTTAGCAGTTAATGGTCCACTAATGATACTTGAGAACAATATAAATTATTTAGGACAATAAGATTGTACTGATGTATTTACGATATAACTAGTGCCATCTTTTTCACAAGTTCAGATGCTAAAATTAACTATTGTATACAGTTACCTTGATAAAAGTTTCAACAATTTGCAACTTTGGCTTCACATTAATGGAGACAAAATGTTGTAGACCATTGATTAAGACCTGAAAAATAGGTGTCAATGAGGCTTTCTAATTAATATAAGGCACAAAAGTGAGAAGAAAAACAAATAAATGAATGCAGGAATTATCAAGGTTCAAAGAAAACCTGAAGGTCTAATGACATTATAGCTCGGCCTTCGTCAGTGCATCTCTTCACTCGTGATAAACCTTCAATGAGTGTTTCAGCAACATTTTCCAGTCCATGTTCTAGGAGGAGATCCTGAACCTGGTGTTGTAGAAAAAAATAACTTCAAAATGATTATCCTTCCAAATTTAAAAACCCTATGAGCTTCTGTACCTGGTTTTAAGATTAGGAAATGGCACATGGAATGAATGTTGGATGCAGGTATAATGTATATGCTCATGAATAAGACCTGTTAGACCACCAGAAGGTCCCAGGATACATAGACCTGACTAGAATTTAACCAGTCAATTGGGTACAAGTAACCACATGGATTTGTCATACATGAACAATAAATGCACAATATCCAAGCAAGCAAAGCTGACTAAATAATTATGATTTCCAGTTTTCCACTATTGATTATCAATAATGGAAACATCAAGTAAGAACTAAAGCAGTAATGAAAACACAGCAACAAAAACAAAAGTCTAATAATGTGTTGAATAAGCTAGTCTTACTTTAGTTTAGTGCCGTAAGGGCACATATGTAATTTTACATTGTTTTATTATTTGAATGGTTGCCCTAATATAAATATCAAAAAGGCTGGTGCCGCCAGCTGAGGTTTTTCTCTCCAAAACCTTTTTTCTCTTTTCTCTCTTCTCCCTCCTCTCACTATTCTGAGATCCCGCTGCCTGTTTACCAAGAAAACATGGTATCAGAGTGACAGATCAAGTCTTAGGAGCAGTGCAATCAGTCCTTTTCTTTCTCCAGTTGCTTTCTTTGTCCATTGGTGATCGAATCAAAGAAAAGGGACTTCTGGTTGAAGTGAGGAGGCTTGCTGTGTGATTCTTCCTCTCCCCTCTTGGTTGTGGGCCCAGAAAACACCAAGGGGAGGGAAGCCGAATGCTGTGAAAGTTTTTTTTTCTTTTCTCCTTAACTTTGTGGATCGAATTGATCCTTCTGTAAACAGGTGAGTGGGTTATGTGGGTCTAATGACCGGTGGCTGTTGTGAGAGTGTTTCCTCTCAGCCTATGTGGATCGAGTGATCCTTCTTGTTCCCTGAAGGTGGGCTGTTCAGGTCTGCATATTCTGTAATTGCTGTGACAGCAGTTTTTCTTTCCTTAGTTCCTATTCAAACTTCAGTGGTCATGTGAACAATTGATGAATTATTGTTTGGAGGGACTGGTCAGACCTGATTTTTGACAAGTTTTGTACATCTGAACTGGTTCAGTAGGGTTGTAATATTAGAACAAGTGATGTTGTGTGATCAGATTTGATTATGCTGTGTGAGAACAAGAATTTTTTTGTGCCTAGAACTGTGGCTGGACTAAGGTAAATTTTTTGACTGAACTGTGAGTCTGAACTGAACTGAGAACTAGTTCTTTGACTCAATTGTGACTGAACTGAAATCAAGTACCATGTCTTCTGAGGATTCTGGTATGTCTGATGTGACCTCTAGTCAGAGTGGAATGAGTGGAGGCTTTGACATGAGTTTTCCCATGGCTGTGATTCCCTTTGATGGTCTCAATTACCTAGAATGGTGAAGGGGAATCAAGCTCTACATAACTGCAAGGGAAAAAGTGGGGTATATCAATGGTAGAGTTAAAGAACCACAATTTGGAGGTGTGGAACATGATAAGTGGGACTAGGAAAACAGCATGGTGATGTCATGGCTATTATTGTCCATGCTGCCACAAGTGAGAAAGACCTTCATGTGAGCATAAACAGCTAATGAGATATGGGAGCAGGCTAAATCTACATATTCAGAACAACAGCATTATGCCAAAATATATCAATTGCAGCCTGCCTCCTCAACTTGTAAGCAGGGGGGAGAGGAGTCTCTCCATCTACTATTCAGACTTGACCTCTATTTGGAAAGAACTAGATCATTATCAGAACATAGACTGGAATTGTGATGCAAATGCTAAAGCATACAAGTCTTTGGTTTCCCAACAACGGGTGTTTGCCTTCCTCTTAAGGTTGAATTCCACATATGAATCTATGAGGGTTCAGATATTGGGGAGTAAAGATCTCCCATCAGTGCAACGTGTATACTCTAATACAGTTAGAAGAGAGGAGACAGAATGTGATGAATAATTCTGAGGGGGAGTAGATTGCATTAGTAGCTAAAGGGAGTGTTGCTACGGGAGGTGGTAATTCCTTCAACAAGAGTGACTTCCAGAAGAAAGTTGATGACAAGGATAAACTATGGTGCACACTGCACACATTGTCAGAAATCTAGACATACTCGGGATACATGTTGGGAACTTCACGGGAAGCCAAAGTGCACCCAGGAGCTAAGTAAAAAATCAGACCAGAATAAGAAGTCGGGACAGAAAGGTCAAAAGAAGTTTAATGCAGCAAACTTAGCCTCTTAGGAGCCTCAATCATCTACCACTACCATGAGCCCTTCCGTGATTGATCCCAGGGAAGATATCATTATTTCTTTTCATGACCATTTGGAGCTGTATGGGAGGGCAATCAGCCAGATGGATTCTGTTTCTCCCCCTCGACTTCCTTTGCGTCTACATCAGGTAACAGTAATTCTGCCACAACTTTCCATGTGTCCTCACATCCCTCAAACTCTCCTAGGATAATAGATTCCGGAGCCTCGAACCATATGACAGGTAAGTCCAATTGTTTTCAATCTTATCATCTATTATCTGGTCAGGACAAGGTGAGACTTGCTGATGGTTCTTTCTCCACCATAGCTAGTTAAAACAAGGTGAGACTCACCCTTTCTGATGTTCTACATGTTCCAAAACTACCTATAAACTTGTTCTCTATTAGTAGTATAATAAATTCGTTAAAATGCTTAATAACCCTTTTCCCTTCCTCTTGTGTGATACAGGATTTGGCCTCGGGGAAGATGATTGGTAAGGGTTGTATGGCGGGTGGTCTTTACATGCTGGAGGATAAAGCTAGTCTTGTGGCTATTGAGTCTAAGAGTCTGCCTAGTAAGAGGCAAATCCATTTCTGGCATAGTCATTTGGGTCATTTATCTTTTGAATCATTGAAAGTTTTGTTACCAGATTTATTTAAGTCAGTGTCAGTGTCGGATTTCACATGTCAAACTTGTCAGTTGAGCAAACATTTTAGAAATCATTTTACTTCAAGGAATAATAAATCTGATTTTCCTTTCCATATTGTTTATTCTGATGTTTGGGGCCCTATTACTTCAACATCTGAGTCTGGCTATAAGTATTTTATTGTGCTTATTGATGACTAGTCCCGATATACATGGGTGTATCCTATGAGGTCCTGAGATGAAATACCCAAAATCATTAAAGATTTCCAACGCTTGATATTCACTCAGTTTCAAACAGAGATCCAAATTTTCCAATCGGACAATGCCAAAGAGTACTTTCATAGCGATCTCACAGAGTTTTTTTAGTTCGTGTGGATCCATACATCGCAGCTCTTGTGCTAGAACCCCCCAACAAAATGGTGTTGCCAAAAGAAAAAACTGCCACCTCGAAGTTGCTTGTGGGTTACTCATACACATAAATGTTCCTAAACGTTTTTGGTTGGATGTTGTATTGTGTGTTACGTATCTTATCAACCGTATGCCATCTCGTTTGTTAAGGTACAAGCCCCCCCATCAACTCCTATTTCCCAATGCTCCCCTCTTCTCTATCCCTATCCGTGTGTTTGGTTGTCGTTGTTTTCTTCAAGACCTATCTCCTACTCGTGGTAAACTTGATCCTCGTACCATTCCCTATGTATTTGGGTTACCCTTCTTCTCAAAAGGGTTATCGGTGTTTTGACCCCGCTTCCAAGAAATACTATGTGTCTATACTCTATAGATGTGCCTTTCTTTGAGAGTAGCCCTTTTTTTCTTAGTTTCTCCTCAAGGGGAGAGTAAGGTGGAGGAGAAATGAGTTCAGGTTCTTCTTCCCCCTTTGCCTAACCCTCCTCCGTTCCATTGTTTTTTCTTGTCGTTGCAAGGGCCAACTAAGTTCAAGAGTTGTGGAGCGACTTGAAACTGTACCACCAACATCATCAGATTCATCGGGGACAAATTCTATTCAACCAGGTACTCTTTGATGTTTTTTATCCTCTTGCTATTGATACTTTCATCTACTAATGACCTAGACATCCCTATTGCAAAAAGGAAGGGAGTTAGGTCTTGTACCACCAAGCATCCTATTTCACATTTTGTTTCCTATGAGAATATCTCACCCTCTTTTGGTGCTTTCCTTTCTTCCGTTGATAGTGTCCCTATCCCTAAAAATGTGGCAGAAGCTCTCTTAGTACCTGAATGGACAGATGCAATGAAAGAATAGATAAATGCCTTACATAAAAATGGTACGTGAGAGTTAGTGGATCTTCCTGACGGTAAGGAACTGGTAGGGTGCAAGTGGGTGTTCACAGTGAAGGACAAGGCTGATGGCACAGTAGAAAGGTACAAGGCCAGGTTGGTGGGAAAAGGGTTTACCCAGGTATACGGAGTAGATTATGCAAAGACTTTTGCTCTAGTAGCTAAGAAGAACTCCATTAGAATTTTTTTCTCTTGCAGCAAATCTTGATTGGGATATTCATCAGCTATACATTAAAAATGCCTTCCTAAATAGAGACCTTGCGGTAGAGGTGTACATGGTACAACCTCCTAGCTTTAGTGCCCAAGGCAAAGAGGAAAAAGTGTGCAAGTTAAAGAAGTCCTTGTATGGTCTAAAACAATCACCAAGAGCTTGGTTCAGCAAGTTTCATCTGGCTATCCAACAGATTGGCTACAAATTGTGTCAGACTGGCCATACACTATTTGTGAAAAAGGGGGTAGGAAAGATTGCAACCTTGATAGTGTATGTTGATGATATAGTGATCACAGGTGACTGGAAAGTTAAAATTTAGAGGCTAAAGGATATCTTAGCCACTCAATTTGAGGTGAAGGATCTAGGTCCCCTATGGTATTTCCTTGGAATTGAAGTGGCCTGCTCACAAAAGGGGATCTTCATTTCTCAAAGGAAATACATCCTAGCTCTGTTATAGGATTCAGGAAAACTAGGGCTTAAGCCAGCTGACTCTTCCATTTATCCAAATCACAGACTGGGTGATTGTTGTGGTGAGGTTATCAAGGATGTAAAGCAATTCCAGAGACTTGTGGGAAGGCTCTCATATTTGTCCATAACCCGGCCAAACATTGCTTATGCCATAAGTGTTCTTAGTCAGTTCATGCATGCTCCTAAGACCACACACTTAGAGGAAACTAAGAGAATCCTCAAATATCTAAAGAAGTTTCCAAGAGTTGGTTTGCTATTCCAGAAGAATGGGCATTTGAAGATTAAAGTGTATACAGATGCTGATTGGGCTGGATCAGTTGATGACAGAAAGTCAACTAGTGGATATTGTTCTTTTGTGGGAGGAAACCTAGTCACATGGAAAAGCAAGAAACAAAGTGTGGTGGCTAGGACTAGTGTTGAAGCTGAGTATAGAGCAATGTCCCATGGAGTAGCTGAAGCCATGTGGATAAAGAATTTGTTGAGTGAACTGGGTTTTCCAGTTGATAGCCCCATGTCCTTGTATTGTGATAATAGGTTGCCATCAACATTGTAGCCAACCTAGTTCTTCATGATAGAACTAAACATATTGAGGTTGACAAACATTTTATCCGAGAGAAAATTGTTAATGGGGAAGTGTGCACCCCATATGTTAGTTCTAAGGAGCAACTTGCAGATATATTTACAAAAGGCCTACATCTCTCGTGGAACGATGACTTAAGTGACAAATTGGGCATGATTGATATCCATGTCCCAACTTGAGGGGGAGTGTTGAATTAGCTAATCTTACTTTAGTTTAGTGATGCAAGGACACATGTAATTTTACATTGTTTTATTATTTGAATGGTCGCCCTAATATAAATATCAAAAAAGCCGGCACCGCTAGCTATGGTTTTTCCCTCCAAAACCTTTTTTCTCTCTCTCTTCTCCATCCTCTTCTCTCACTATTCTGAGATCCTGCTGCGTGCTTACCAAGAAAACAAAACTTATAGTGCATAAGTTGTAAGATTAGTCTGGTCAACACTATCACAATGGTATCAAGCGGCATTAAAATGACTTTGACAATTAGATCCTATCCTTGTTCTACTCTTAAGTGTAATGATGCTCAACCTAAAAAATGTGTTCATGGTGGTAATAGAGTTTTCAGTCATAATGCACAAAACACAACAGCTGGGATGGTCCAGACAGGAATTAAAAGCTCTCAACAAAAACCTAAAAAGAATGGCACAATAAATGTTAAAATTATAACTGAAGCACTGAGAGCAATAATAAAATTATAATCAAAGGAATGAAAGCAATCATGAAAAAATGGAAGCACAATACCACAAATCGCTACAAATTTAGTATAAGCTATTACCTCCTTCCTAATTCCTCCATGAGCAAGCCTTGTTTTATAATGCTTAAATTCTCCCAACAACAGATCAACATACCTATTAATACATGCCATAGCATCATAATGTGTTAAAATGTTGGTAACAATTATAATTCTAATTGAGTGGCACCTAAGACATTGAACCATTAAATCTAGCATCAATTTAAAAAATGCCATAAAATTTGTTTAAATGATAGTGAATAAATTCCATAAGCATAACAACTGAACAAGTTTAATTGACATGACATGAAACACATTGAAGACCCAAAAACTCTTCCATGGCAAAAACCACATATAGACATTTGAATTTATCCAAATTTTCCATTATTTTGGGGGACTTTTATTGAGAAGGTTAGTTCTTGTAGTTGAGAGTAGATTTGTCTCCTTGAAACTAATGACTCTTTCATCTATAAGTAGAAAAGGGAGATGCACATGCCACCAAAGATTGTTATTCTCTCAATCAATTTCTCTCCCCTTTTCTCTCTGACTTCTTTTTCATCTTTCTTAGGTTAGTCCGATGTTTTAAAACTGAACCAGAGAGCGGCCCAGGTTTTTTCCTTGGTGACGGTCACTGGTCCAACCATCTAGTCTGAACAGGCCAGACTGTTAACAGAATAGTGAAATCTAGACCCTTAGATCAGAATAATAGCACATATGACTTAAAAATTACACACACACGCGCGCGCAAATATAATATGACAAACAAAGGTATGGTTGAAAAAGAATAAGAAACCATTCACATTGCTGATCACATGGCGGGTCTATCTATCTCTAGTCTCTCTTTAGTTTTGACCTTGATTAACTGGTTGCCTGGTTGGTTAGATGAGTTTTAGTATTCAAATCATTTTTTTTGTTAAATTTTAGTATTCAAATCATATTAATGAATTGAAATTATAATGTGAAAGGTGATATTATAAAATGGTATGAACTGTGACCATACACCAAGCTAAACAGTTCAGCAGTCTGAATATCTGGGCCAAACGGCTTTTGATCAAGTCAACTGCTTTTGTACATTAACAGGTTTGGGGTTGAATTTACCATCTTGGCCTTCAGTTGATGGATCAAACAGTTCGACCATCAGGGCCAACAAAAAGTTGAGAACATTGGTTTTGTCCTCACACACAATAATTTTTATTTTTTTCCTATTTGTGTACAAGACAAGTTGCTATGAAAGAACCTTGAACAATTTCTAGGGTGAAACTCATGCAGTTCTAAATTCGTAAACACCATAAGGTTTGAAGAAGGCTGGTCAGAAGTACTTAAATTGCCTTGTTTTTAGATGAACATTGGAGTATGGTAGTGATTTTTCTTATATCTGGAAGTGATCTCAGAGAACCTGCCCCCAAAAAAAAATGTTTCAGAGTTTTTGATTGGTCTTTAGAAGTGACACTAAGTATAGATTAATCCCCCTGATATTCCTGTAGTTGGCAGTTTGGCTTTGTTGGGTTCTGAGGCCTTTGGAGAGAGCACCCACACTTTTTCCTCTTCTGTTTGACATTAGGAAAATTTTCACCCAGTCAAATTGAGCAATCTCGACCCCATTTTAGGATTCTTCATACTGGAGGTTATGGTGGGGTTTTTTTTTCAGCATGTTAAGCAAAAAAGATGGGGGCCATTCTTCCTCTTTTCTGTTGATTGTTTTGCTTAGGATTACTTATCTAAAAAAATTGTTTTGCTTAGGATTGTCTTTTCATGTTGTTGGTGTATTACACTTGGATGGGGGTACACAAGGGTTGAACCTGTATATGCATACATAGTTTTGGGACTCTCTATTTTTGCATGGACCAAAAAACTTTCTTTATTATTTTCTATTAATCTTTTAACAAAATTTTAACTTTAGCATAAAAACTATTTTTTTTTGGGTTTCTATTTTCTGTGAAACATTGTCCAATAAAATTTGCTGTTAATTTTCATATCAAGGGACTGAAACACATACTGAAAATGGCACCAACAGTCAAGGACGAACCACTTAAGTCATCTGTCAACACCGGATTAGAAAAAGGCAATTTTCGCAAAGCATTTATCACCAATTTTGGAATTGTTATTACTAAGAGCAAGTTGAAAATGATTCAACTATACAATCACTAGAGATAATATAAACCTCATGAAATATACCCGTTGTGCTCCAGTCCAAGCTCTTTTAACTCCCATTTAGCATTAGCAATTCGATCCACATACCTAAAATGGAGTTACCTATCAAAGTCATAAATGTTGTGCATGTATACATTTAAAAGAAATAATAAAGCATTTGAATGATTTTGCCAGAGCAATGTAATGGATTAAGGATCAGAAACGTGAAGTCACAGTGATTTCCTAAATACATATCAGATTGCACTAGAAAAATAAGATAACACCTAAATCAACCACAACTTGATATTGCACATAACAGTAAAAGGAAAAGAATAAAAGGCGTATATGTTACGGGCTTTGTGGACGAAGAAATGGAAAGCACAAAGAAACCAAATGAGCTGTAAATGCAAATAAAGAGGAGTCACACCTTGCCAATCCCATCGCTATACAAAAAGCATTATACATCCCCATCGAAAAAACTAGCTCCATACACCTCAAGAAAAAGAAAGACCTCAGCACTCACCCAAACTAGATGCATCCAACTTAACGGCATCAGAAAGTCTATCACAAGCATCTCCATCCTCTTCAAAAATCTAATATCTTCCAAAACAACCTTCACCAACCCACTTGACCCAACAAGATCAAAACCTCCTACATTTTTTAACTCTACCTCTACCCTCCCTCTAGGATCCACAAATAGACCTATTTCTAGCTTTCTATATGCTCTTCCTCTAAAAGCCACAGGATCCACCACCTCTACTAGTGACTAAAAAGGCATGTGAGGCTTATGCCTTGAGGTGAGCCCCAAGGCAAGACTTCAGAAAAATACCCTGATGGCCAACTTGGAGGCTCATTCCAAAAAGCATAATGCACAGCACATTTGATATATCTTATTTCAAGAAAATGTGTTATTAATTGAAGTATGTTCTCATCATAAGAAGCAGTTAAAGATCAATTCTAAGATTTCCAGGTTTGTATTGATTTCAATGGACTTGTATCCAGACCCATTCACAGGTTGAAATTTCCTCCTTCGAGTCATCACTCATGATGAAACCACCACAATAGTCTCCTATAGCTTCAATGATTTCTGGACTCCACAGCGACAATGACAGGCCAAGAACTCTAATCCACACCTTATTCTCCTCCTTGCTCGTTGAACATTCATTGGCACTGCAACACGCACTACCCCTCCACCAGTCAAGTAATATCTGATTTCCGCCCAGTGTTTTAAAAGCACAAGGGCCATTTTGCACCCAAGATGCGAGGCACACACCATTTTGGATCAAGGTGCAAAAATGCAAAAAAAATGCTACAAATTTTTAAAAGTTCAAAAAATGCCAAAAAATAAAAAAAAAATGCAAAATATTAAAACTATTAAACACATTATTAATTAAAAATACAAATTTAAATTTTAAAATAGATTATTAAAAAAAACTATCATCTCAAATTAAAATACATAAGCATAACATGTAAAACATATTCAAAATGAAAACTTAAAAATAAAATCAACACTTCTCCATCTTGGTGAATGGAGTAGCCAGGTACTTTTTTCCAGCTAAAAGGGGTCTTAGACAAGGAGATCCCCTCTCCCCCTTCCTCTTTACTTTAGTGGCTGATGTACTAGAGAATTGGGAGGGAGGAAGTGGTGGTTACGCTTCTACAATTTGCAGATGATATAATATTGTTTTGTGAAGGGGAAGAAGAGCTTTTGAACCTAAAGAGGTTAGTGAACCAGTTTGAAAGAGTTTCTAATCTTAAAGTAAATTGGGGGAAAAGTTGTGTTGCAGGAGTACATGTAGAGAGAGAAGAGATGAAATTGTTAGCTAGGCTATTGGGGTGTGAAGTAGGAGAGTGGCTGCTACACTATTTGGGAGTACTGTTAGGAGGAAACCCAAACACAAAGAGCTTCTAGTACCTAGTGGTTGAAAAATTCACTAAGAGATTTGCAAATTGGAAGAGAAACTACATTTCATTGGGGGGTAGGATAACCCTAATTAAGTCAACTTTAGCCAACCTACCAGTGTACTTTATGTCCCCCTTCAAAGTACTAGCAAAAGTGGCAAACAAGTTAGAGAAGATAATAATGAGGGATTTCCTATAGGAGCCAAGAGATACCAAGAAGGATCACCTAGTGAAGTGGGAGGTGGTTTCTAGAAGTAAGGATGATGGTGGCCTAGGGATAGGAAACATTAGATTAAGGAATAAAGAGTTGTTGGGGAAATGGGTGTGGAGGTTGTCGCTGGAACAAGACAGACTCTGGCATAGAGTGGTCGTTATACATGGAATGGTAGACAATGGTTGGTATGCGGGTCTTGACCCTAGGGCCTCTCGATGTTCTTCTAGGAAAGTTGTTCATGAACTCCTACCTTATATCCTTCCTGTCTTCAAGTTTGATGCTTGTGCAGGGAATAAAGTGTTGTTTTGGGAAGACACTTGGGTCAGTGAGTTTTCACTTAGAGATAGGTTCCCTACCCATTACTCCCTTTCAGGCAACAAAGAAAAAGTAATCTCTTCCATTTTCATAAATAATTCTTGGGATTTGAGATTGAGGAGAGGGTTAAGGGAGTTGGAAATGGAGATGGTGGATGAACTTGTTGCTCTCTTAGGGTCGGTTTATTTGGATCAATCTTGTTTGGATAGCAGAATTCGGAAACCCTCCACCTCTGGTGTCTTCACTTGTGCTTTTTTTTATAATGTCCTTCTCCAGTCCTCTAACCTTGTAGAGAATTTTCCAACAAAGGAGGTTTGGTGTAGCCCTGTTCCTCCAAAAATTCGGGCTTTTGTTGGGAGGTTGCACTCCAAAAAATCAATACCCTAGAGTTGTTGCAAAGAAAAAGGCCAAACCTTTGCCTTTCACCCCATGTTTGTAGCCTCTGCTTGGGTTCTGGTGAAACAATCACACACCTCTTAAGATCTTGTCCTTTTGTGTCTTTTAATTGGTCTTGCTTCTCTTCTCTCTTTAGTTGCAGGTGGACCCCTCCCCCATATGTGGTAAGCCTTTTTTACCAAAAATTTTATAGGTAACCGAAGAAATGGAGTAGAATAATGTGGAGAGCTACAAGAGCAATTTGTTCTTTGGTCAATTTGGGAAGAAAGAAATAATAGGATCTTTAAGAATACTAAAAGCTCCAAGGAGAAAATTGTAGAAGGAATAACTATTAAAGTTATTCACTGGTTGAAAACAAGTCAGCTGTTTAAGGACTTTTCAGCTGATGACATTTATAGAAGATGGGGTGAGGTGGCAAGTACTACATTCCTAAAGACTGTGGTGCAGAAAATGTGGGCCCTGCCAACTTCCCAAAACACAAAGTTGAACTTTGATGGAAGCTCTATAGGTAATCCGGGCCCGTCGGGTATAGGGGGAGTATTTAGAGATGGGGAAGGCAGAATTATTGCCATGTATTTGGGGCCAATAGGAGAAGGAGATTCTTTAAGAGCAGAGGTGATGGCTTTACTTCAAGGCATAAGATATGCCAAACATTTGGGACTACATCAATTGGAGATTGAAGGGGACTCTAAGCTGTTAATGGGGTGGATGCAGTCAGGTTGTTTGGGAACATGCAAAATATAGACAGATGACGAGGGAAATAATGAATATAACGAGGGAGATTGGTGTGTGCTTTAAGTGGACAAGAAGGTCAGCTAACGGGCTAGCAGATACCTTAGTAATACAAGGGACTGTAAGGGAGAACATGTTTTGGGCAGTGCTGTAATGAGTATGTAAGTTGGGTCAACTTCTTAGGAGTTGACAGATGTACCTTATCATAGTTTTTATTTTAATGAAGTTATCGTTTCCAATCTAAAAATAAAATAAAATCAAGCATAACATATAAAATATATTCAAGCATGTAAACTCTTAATCCCTTTATTTTTTCCCAATTGCATTACTTCAAATAATTAATGTGATGTTAAAACATTATGCATTCCTAACTCTATGAGCCGCCTTTTGTACCAAGACCCTTGAGGCAAGCATAAACAAGTCCATATTAGGGTCTTAAATTCTTAATTCGTATAAGAAAATGTTTTATAACATAAAGTATCTTTTAAAAATATCTTTTATTAGGATGAATGAATGAGCAACATTTGCTCACTTCCCTAGCTCACCGAAGCTCCAAAAAACCCACATTTGCTAATGTTGTTAATTCATTCGTCCTAATAAAAGATACGTTTAAAAGACACTTAAAGTTATAAAACTTTTTTATAGGGATTAAGAATTTAAGACCCTAAAATAGATTTGTTTAGGCTTGCCCTGAGAAGCTTGGTCAGGGGTCCAGAGCGGAGCCCCCAGCCCAGCTACTAAGCACACAAAAAAAAGAACAAGTGTTCAAAAGGCGCACACTTAGGCGCACCAGGCTCCAGGCATGCGTCTTTTGAAAGTGTTGTGCCTGGGACCTAGGCGAGGCGCATACCCTAAAATATGCCTTGCTTGTGTGCCTAGAAGCACGCCTTTTAAATTACTACGCCCAACAAACCCTTTTCCCAGACAAGGACTTGATTTGCTTGTTGTGCAACAGAGAGAATAAAGAGGAGCATACCTTGTCTCAAAGAACCATTCAACCTAAAAGCTTAAGCTGTTAGGTGAGGTCCTTGAATAGGTTGATATTCTCTAATACGCCCCCTCACACGAAAGCCCATTGGGCTTGAGGTGTGAACAAGCACAGGCCCACCCATACCTTGTGCTGAAACTTAATTAATTATAATGGAGGTAATGAGGATCAAACACTAGACCACTTGGTCAAAGTGGCTCTGATACCATCTCAAAGAACCATTCAACCTAAAAGCTTAAGATGTTAGGTGAGGTCCTTGAATAGGTTGATATTCTCTAATACCTTGTATTAACCTTTTCACCCTTACACCACCTATCAAGTTCCATTCTTCAACAACCCATCTTTCCACCAATTCCACAGATGAGTTTTCTCCAATAAAATGACCTACCATTTCCACATTCCTGCAAAAACTCTTTCTTGGCCTCAACCCATTTCTCCAATGTCTCAATCTAGAATACCCTCTCCTTGCTTCTAAATGAGTAACTCCCCTCTGGCAACTATCTTCATATTACAAGGTTCTTTGCCTCATCGTCATAACTTAATCTAACCTCTATTCTTGTTCTAATAAAGTAATAATATGAGAAAATGGAGGAGACAATGGAGTTAGATGTAGGTCATTACCCAAATAGATGGGATCAACATTAGGAAATGGCCTCCTAGTGAAATGGGAAGATTTCAAGGGTATTTTTCCAAATCTTGTCAATATTGCAAGCCATGCTTTTCTGGCTTCCCCATTTCCATGATTACATCTATGGTCCATCTAATCAATTGATAGTTTTTCTCTTTTCTTTTTGGCCCAACCCATTGATAATAATCCACACTACAAGAACATGGATAAGATGAAAATCTCAAAAGCACTAACGGTCTTCAGAATTGAAAGCACTTATATAAGTGAACTTCCAACTAACATATTCTCAAGCACAATTGCAACAAGGAGAAAATAAAAACATTGAAGAATACCAATAGAAAGAAAGAAAGAATACCATGATGAAAAATCAATTGAAGACTACTTCCCTAATGTATTATACATCAACTAACTAATAGTTCTTGTCCTTTTGGTGCTTTTCGACAAGGAAATAAATTCTTTCCAAGGCACCAAAAATATCTATTAAAGGAATTTCGGCTTTTATATCAAATACAATGTAAAGACTTCCAAAAAAAATAAAATAACCCATTTAACCATAGTTATCATCATATCTACCCATTGATATGAAGAAGCAATCTTGCAGTTGTCCTATGAATGTGCTCTGAGAGATCTGGCACAGAATCCACCTGATAAGAACATAGTTTTTTTTGAGTTTCAAGTAACATATAAATATTTCAAAAGAAGTAACTTCAATGAAAGAACAGTTTACATATGACAAAAAGATAATAACATAATCATATATCTTTACGAGGGAAAAAACATGACTGGGTGCTTTTATCAATAATAACAGAAAAAACGCACCAAACTTGCATAGAAGTCTTCAACAATAGCTGTATTATTTTGCAAGAGCATAGACTGAAGATGAGCCTTAGACTGATGCAATATCCTAGCAACAAGAACTATTGACTCAGCACCTGCACATCTTTCCTGCAACAGAGCAACAATGTTACTTGCAGATGCATCATGATATTGTGATGGTGCATATGGTCTGTCTCTGATAATACTCAACAACTATGAATCTTCAAGTGGCAATCTCTAGGGCCCTAAATATCTAAAAACTTAAAGTGTAAGATCATAATTTCAAGCTAATTCAGATGTCCTTACATTGTAATATCGTGCCAATTTTTTTAGCTGATATATAGATCAAATTACCCCTATTTTTGTATTTGGTCCATCTCTAATTTTGAGGGTAAAAATGTAATTTGAACCAAATTCCCTCTAATTAGGTCTTATATGTAAGGTATAGGTATTAACTCCCATTATCTTTCATTGAATCTTTTCTTGACCAAATTACCCCTATTTTTGAATTCAGTTCTTTAATTGTGAGAGTGGAAAATGTAATTTGAACTAGTACTTTCCACCTCATCAAGTCTTATATTTACGGTATTAACTCATATCTCTCTTACGGAATCCTATATATGAGATTTGTTTCTCATCAATAAATTCTATCAATTGGATCTATATAAAATATAAAACCCATCCTTTTTCCAACCAACCCAAAAATAAACCATTCTTCCATCTTGGTTGCAAGTAAGCAATTCAACCATTCAATTGTATAAAAGAAAATAAGCGTGATAAAAAATAGTAGTTTTTATTGATATTCAAAATAAAACACAAAATTTAAACCCAAAATGAAATTGTTTTCCTATTTGGTGGTGGGTCAACAATTCAACCTTTTGGGTCAAATGTATCAACACTCAACACCCTTGACATCAAAATTAAATAATAAAAATTTAAAAAGATAAAACCACAAAAAATTAAGCAAATATGAAAATTCACTAACATTTTATATTAATTATATTAAAGAAAATAATTGTGTTAAACCAGAACTGTTTTTATTGATGATGGAAATGAAATACAAAACTTAAAACCAGCCAAAACATGAAATTATTTTCCTATTTGGTGGCGGGTCAACAGTTTAACCTTTTAGGTCAAATGTGTTAACCCCCGATATCATAATTAAATAATCAAAATTAAAAAAGAACATAAAAAATACAAAAAAGATGAAATACACAGATATTTTTGTAGAAAATATTAAAGCACATTTCTAATATTGTATATTAATCATATTAAAGACAAAAAGTGTGTGATAAAGAATTAATTTTATTGATGATGGAAATAAAATGTGAAACTTAAAACTGACCCCAAAAAGGAATTGTTTTCCACTTTGGTGGTGGGTCAATAGTTCAACCTTTTGGGTCAATTGTGTTAACTTATTATGTCATAATAAAATAATAAAATTAAAAAGATAAAAAACACAAAAATTAGGAAAATACAAAAATTTTGTAGAAACATTTAAGCACATCTCTAATATCATATATTCATCATAATAAACAAAAAAAAATGTGATAAATAAGAATTATTTTTATACACATAGAAATATAGAAATATAGAAAAAGTATTGAAAATTTTGGAAACAAATTATTAATATCATCATCATTTAAAAGCCACATGCAAAGCATGTGCAGATTTACTAGCAATAGCATGGATAAAAGAGAGCAAAGATGATGAAAGTTCCAATTATTCAAGGATAGAGATAGGTTGATCCACTTTACACAACTCACAAAATGTTCACCCATTCCCACCATAAATTGAACAAGAATATGCTACAAGATTTTGAAAGAACAATGCAATAATTGTAAAATTATTTTTTCTCATTCAATACATTTCACAAAAAAATTGATGCATTTGCATCAATAAGATATGATATGATTTCGTGGACCCTAACAGTTTCTTACAATAAAATGAATTTCAAAAGAATCTTGCAGATGAGAGGAGCAGTCATATCGATAAATTTTCCAGCTCAGACCCCTATATAATATATATATATATATGTTAAATGAATACCTTCAGTCCAAATGAAGTATTTGGCACATGGCTGGGAGGACTAGTAGGTGTTACATCAAGTTGCAAGAAAGTTGTGTTTGAAGATGCTGATGAAGCGGAAGAAAATGAAACCATGTGGGGTTTTATCCATTGATCACAGTCTAGTGTTATTCTAGCTATCGCCATCTTCAGCCGATCTGGCAGGGTAAAAGGAATAATCCTGAGAATGTACGAATTTTCTTGAATGGCACAATAACGCATACCAAATAAAGTGATGTTTAAAACATATAGCAGAATGGACTAGCAAATAGAAAAAGAAAATCAAAGAGCGAAATATCTCACGAGATGGAGAGTCTGTCGTGCCCTTTCCACTAGGATATGTGTCTCGATGACCAAATGTTTCAAATATAAAATGGAAATAAACTTCAAACAATTGGCATATCCCCTGTAAGAAACTACTGGATGAGAGAGATGGGAGGGAAGCTGAAAGCAGCCTTGGATATGACATCATTGCCAAGAAAGGAAAATAAAAAGAAAGGAATGAACGGAAAAGGAAAAAACAAACAAATTAGAACATACCTTAAAAAACTCAAGGTTAGCTATTTCCAATTTCTGCATTAGCCTTGCATATCTGTCCATCAACCTATTTACATGGAAACATTCCAGCTTAAAAAGTCTAAATGTATAGAAGAATTAAATGTTCCTATAACTCTAGATGCAGAGAATCCCACCTTAGAAGACAAAGTGAGGATCCTGTTTGTGTTGCAATATCTTCATCATTCCAATGTGAAGAGTGACCTTTTGAAAATTTAGGTTTAGAAATCCTACTTGGGAGCTGACTGTCCTCATCGATAAAATCTGCAAGAAGATCTTCATTTTCATCTTCAGAAAGACTATCGCGATGCATATCATGTTCATCACCAATTCTTGGAGAATTGCCAATTCTTGGAGAATTGTGTAAAATATCCATAAGTTTTTCATCAGATGACATTGTGCCATTAGACAGTGAGGGAGAATTCAAGCATTCTTTGGAACTATTGCTCAACTTCAACAGAAAAGGGTTTCCAGCTTTAAGCCAATGAGCAAATCCATTTTCCTGGTTACCACTTTCAATGTGGTCAGGAGATTTCTTGGGATGAAGCACCCGAATCTTAGCAGAGTGACCATCAGATGGAACAATTAAAGGTGCTCCATCACCCACAAGCCCAGCTAAACTAATAAATTGTACTGCATCCGGTGACATTTTCTGCCAAGTCTCCTTCTCCAAAACCATCTTCAGTGCCTGGATAGGGCAAAACAATCTTAGTCATACTCCAACTACAGTGAAATGTAGTGTGAAGACTATAACTTATGAGTTCAGTATAAAAATGCAAAACAAATTGATCAATATGACCATTTATATTATATTTGTTAAGTAATGGACTTCTATTGTAGAAATGTCAAACACACAGATATTAACTTATAACCTAAGTGAAATGATAACCAAATTGAATTTTACCTAAACTTTTAAATCAGCATGGCATTTGCAGAGAAACAAGAGAATGGCTTGAACATTTGAAAAGTAAAGATTAGAAATCCAAAAAAGGAAGCACTTAAAAAATCCATAGAATATATTTTCTATGACAAGCTGATCAATTAAGAAGACAAGATCACAATGTGTGTTAACCTCTTCAAGAGCTAATTTGAAATTGATCCACAGGAGCAAGAAGTTGATTCAAACTCTCTCTCTCTCTTCCAGGTGCTTATCAAAGAAAAAAAAATAACTTTCAGGAAAAGGCACACTGAATAAATCTCCAATTTCATCCCTCAAATATCAACTTTGGTTTGCACATAGTATTCATGCCTCCAAGATTGGGATGGAAAGCAGGAATTCAGAAAGGCAGTTCACAAGGATAGAAAAGTTCTCTTTTTTACATGATATAATTCTTTGCCCTATTCTCCAACTAGCAAGGTATACTTTGCAACAAGATGCATTTACTGGACTAACCCAGTCACATTCTCATGCATGTCCAAATTTGCTAAGACTTAAAAATTTTTCCTATAACAATCATTATCTTTCATATTGAAACCCTAGGTACTTAGCCCTTCCTTTAAATAGCTTATTTTTGCATCTACATACCAGTGCCTACAACTGTTCAATAAAATTAAGTTTCCCATTTATCCTATATCAATTTTTATTTTCTCTGCTTTTTTGGGATCAGTAACTGATCAGGATCCCATTAAAATAGAAACAATGAATAGCGATAGGCATAATAATACAACCAAAGATATCAGCTTTCACCTAGATAAGAAAAGAGAGCTACTCCCCACTGCTACAGTGCCACTCTCCCCACATAAACAATCAAAACCAGGATAACCAGAAACAACACTAACGCAAGGGATAATCGCCCAATGCAAAGCTTAACTATTAAGATGGGAGCAAAGTCATAGCCTCCCTGAGATGATTTTCAAGTTGCCAAGGACCATCTTCTCCATTTCTAAGCTAATTGATAACTGTCCATGAGCATCCTTCTACTAGTAAGTCCCATAAGCCCAAGGATCTGCCTGATCTTAAGGCTTCAAAGTATAGGTAGCATTTTTTCTCATTAATTTCCCAACACCAGTGTACTCTGAATACAATATAAAATATCCCCCTTACAATCTCTAAAAGACCCACCAATACATGAGTTGTCAAGGTTTCCATTAGTGCAGGGATCAAATTTTTTTTTATCTGATTAGGAAGAAGAGAAAGCAAAGCAATGACCCTAAAGTCACTTGTTGATGACAAGTCTACAATTTGCCACCCACTAATAATCTCACCTATAAAAGACACTGAGAACTCGTCTACATCCTTACCCAACTGATAACTCAAATGGAGATGAACTTAATCAGTGCCACCAGAATTTGAATTTTGTTGGAGAAAATTCTTGCAATGGCTTTCTCCTAGTTGTAACTCAGCTGAAATTTAGCATCTCACGGAATGAGTCTGTTGTTAGAGTGGTTCTATATTATTAAATGTACTCTTAGTGTAACCAAGGGTAGACTTGTAATTTTACCTCACTTTAAGACACCCTAATATATAAGTCACAGTGGGGTGCCGTCACTCATTATGATTGCCTCAATCTCTGTCCTTTTCTCTGATGTTTCTTCTTCTCCTTTCCTTTCATTCAAACTATATGTTATCAGTGCAGTAATTGACAGGAATCTGAAGCTCATGCAACACTCTTCTCTCTTATTCTTTCTCTGAAAAAGGTGGAACTTACTAAATCTGGAATAGGGATGATTGGGTAAGGCAGTTCTTCCTATTCTTTCTCTTCCTTTGGTCATAGTACCAAAAGCTCAATCTTTTGGGTGTCTACTCATACTGTGAATGGAGGTCCAAGGGTTTGAAGGAGGTATCTTCTTGATGATTCTGGTCTAATATCACTTCAGCCTGGTGGTTGTTGTATGTCAACTTTCCTTTTCAGCCTATGTTGATCTACTGAATGTACCCATTTTGGCATGAAGATTAGTTGATGCTAGAGGTTTTTTATTACTGCTTACTATTGGTTTATCTATTGACTGTGGTAGTAGACAGCCAGTTGCTGTTTCTTTTTTTGCTCGAAGTTTTTCTTGGACAGCTATCTTCAGCACAAACAAGAAGAGTGTCTCCTTTCTAGATGGTATAAGGGTTTTTTCTTGGACCTTTTAAATTGTTTCTCGGTGGCTGTAACTGAAGAAAGGGTTCTCTTTACTGCTGTTTATTGAACTGCAGGTTGATGTTAGGTGCAGTTCTTAATAAGTGGTGTCTCTTGTTGGTTTGTAGTGGTTCCATCATCCAAGGATAAAGTTAGCTACTGAAGACTGTCATTTCAGGAGTATCTGGAAGTCAGAATGTACTCAGTTCAGGACCTCATAGCCAGAGGGACCAGCTTACATTGTGCATTCTCATGAGGCAAACTTGAAGAGTAGTGCATGTCCCGTTGAGCCAAGTATTATTCCTTCTTGTGACCCAGTTTGTGACCTTGATGTTACCATCGCCATTTGTAAAGGTCATGCACTACTAAGCATCCTATCAGTCACTTCACCACTTGTAATAACATATCCCCTTCACACCGTGCTTTCTTATCTATTGTTTCAAATGTTTCTATCCCTAAATCTGTTGCAAAGTCCCTAGAATCTCCTAAGTTGAAGAACGCCAACTAGAGGAAATCAGTAACCTTCACAAGAACAACACTTGGGGTTTGGTAGACCATCTTAAAGGTAAAGAACCTATAGGATGTATGTCGGTGCTCTCTATTAAGCATTGGGTAGATGGTTCAATAGAGAAGTATATAAAGCTAGATTGGTCCTCAAACACATGGAGTTGATTATATAGAGATGTTTTCTCTTGTTGCAAAGACAAACTCCATCCATGTGCTCCTTTCCCTTGTTGTTCATATTGGCATTTACGCCAAATGGATGTCAAAAATGCTTTTCTAAATGGTGATGTTGAGGAAGTATATATGATTCAGCCCCCAAGTTTTTGCACTAAAGAGATAGAAGGAAAGGTTATTTGTCTCAAGATATCTTTGTAGGGTTAAAACAATCTCCCAGAGCTTGTTTTTTACAGGGGTGTTCATTGTATGGTCCAAACCACAAAAACGAACCAAACCAAACCGAATTTTTAGTTTGGTTCAGTTTGACGTTTCCCTAAATTGCAGTTTACGATTTCGGTTTGGTTTATTGGATTTTATAAACTAAACCAAACTGTAAATTGTAAACTGAAATAAAATATATAATAAATAATTATATAAATATGTAATGTATAAATATAATATTATATATAATATCTAAACTGAATGTATAAAATTATAAATATATAATAAACTCTGATATTTTATAATAAAATAATAAAAAGTATAAATTTTTAACTTTTAGGGGTGATATTTGGGCTTTCTAATTGGGTTAAGCCCGATAGAATCATAGAATGGCCCAAAGTCCCTAAACCATATTAGAAACCACACCAAACCATAATAAAATGGTTTGGTCTAGTTTGGTTTACATGCCAAAATGGTTTGGTTTGGTCTGTAAAATTCTCAAATTGTAATTTACTAGTTTGGTTTAACATCTTCTCCAAACCGGACCATGAACACCCCTAGCTTTTTAGGTTAATAATGTGGTCAAGTAGGTTGGTTTTAAGTAGTGCTAGAGTGATCATCTTTGTTAAGAGAAATGGTAATTTGATAGCTATGTTGATATAAAATGATGACATTGTTTTTTTATTGTAAAAAGAAATGTTCATTACAAGAAAAAGGAGAATTTGTAAAAGAAGAGGAGAAAAAACTAGAACTATTAGTCTGCAGGATGGTGGTGGGAAGGAAAGTGATCTGGCAAATCCTCAAGGGAAAGAGCTGAAAAAGCTTGGTGTGTTAGAGGAGAAGGCTTGCAGGGATGAAAATGAATGCTTTGAGGTATCTATGGATGTGATTCCAGAGGAGAAGGAGATGAAGAAGGGAAGCTTGGATTTGAAGAAATTAGTTGATAAAAAGGTGGAAGTTTGCAAGTCTCTGGGCTTATTCTTTTTGGGAGGTGAGACTTTTGTGAGGAGAGCCTTTGAACACTATGAATGGAAGAGGAAGGAAGAAAGTATGAGGGAGGCTTCTGAAGTGCTAGGAGGAAAAATATGGGATGAGGAAGGAGGTCTGGAAGAGTTTAGAGAGGTTAAAGATTAATGTCCCGTTGGAGATTTGTAGTTGGTGATGTATTTGTGCAAGATTGGTTTCTTTCGAGCTCATTTTTTTTTCTGAAGCTTGTTCAAGTATAGGTGGGATTTTTTTTGTCGATTGTGAGGAGTTATCTTAACACCTATCATTTGGTTGTATTCAGCCTTTTCTTTTCTTTAATAAAATTTTCCTTTTTACTTATCAAAAAAAAAGAAAATTACAATCTACTCAGGGACTGCAACAATCCTTTCAATCTTCCAATGCTCGTCTTCAAACACCCATTTGTTCCTCTCTTTCCAGATGGCCAACAGATAGAAAATAGAATGCAACTCCACACCACCTTAGCCTTTTTACTTCCTAAGATTTCTGCCAGGGTTTGGCTGAAAAACTTGCAGACTGAAAAGAACTGAATAGAAATTCCAACAAAAACCAGCAATCTTATAGGGGACGTACAAGTGAAAGACGGATTCATCCTGCTCTTCACATATAACAAACATTGGCCAACTTGAAACCCCTGTTGTTTAAGTGATCTGTTGTTAAAACATTCACCATAACAACCAACCACACAAAGGCTTCCATTCTTGGAAGAATAGGTTTTCCCCACACACCTACACATTAACTTCCATCCAACTGTGACCTTATTAAAGCAGAATAAAAGAACTTCATAGTGAACCTCCCATCCCTGCACTCCTTCCACCAAAGTTCATCCCTTGAAGAACTTTCAAATTTTCAAGCACACCCAGCAACCTGATACACTCCTCCACCTCCCTGTCCAGAAGAGGGGCCTTCTGAATTTAGGGCTCTAAATCAACTGATCCCCTCTCATCTCATAGCATTGACTGATTATGATTTCATGGTCAGCCAACACATATAACCTTGGGCATAGCTCACTCTTTACCAACTCCACACCAATCATCTACCCAAAATTTTATTCTAGCACCATCCCCCACTATAATTTTAATTAAATTCTTGGAAAAAAAAGAGGTGCTAAGTGAGTGAGGATGATATTATTATCATGAGGAATTGGGAGTCAAATATACAGAAATTAAAGAATTCAGGTTGCAAGATCAAATAAGGCATCTTCATTTCCCAGAGGAAGCACATCTTAAATCTTCTTAAGGACACCGATAAACTAGGAGTTAAACCAACTAACACTCTCAATGAGAAAAGTGGTGATCAGCCACTTTTTGATGTGAGGCAGCTTCAGAGGCTTATTAGTAGACTTTTATACTTATCCATGACCAGACTGGACATAGCATATGTATTTGGGGTGTTTAGCCAGTACATGCATTCACTCAGGACTTCCCATCTTTCTGCAACAAAGAACGTTCTTAGATACATGAAGAAACATCCTGGGACAGGTACTCTTTCTTCCAAGAATGGACACTTAAGAGTGGAAGCTTATAACAATGTTGATTAGGCTGGATCAATGGAAGAAAGGATCTACAAAAAATTACTACACATTTGTTAGGGATAATTTGGTAATTTTGAGGAGTAAAAAGCAGACAGTGGTTGCAAGATCAAGTGCTGAGGCGAGTATAGAGCCATGGTACATGGTGTGGAAAAGATTTTTTGTCTCAAGAATATTCTGGCTGAGTTGGGATTTAAGATTCTTAGGCCAATATCACTTTACTGCAACAACAACAAGGTAACATTCAACATTGTTCACAATCTAGTGAACTAGTGATCATGAGAGGACAAAGCACATTGAAAGTGGACAAAAACTTCATCCCTGAGAAATCTGAGAGTGAAGAAATCTGCATTCCTTGTGTGAATTCCAATAATCAGCTAGGAGATGTCTTCACCAAGGGTGTAACTAGTACTCGACATGTTGATCTTTGTAACAAGTTGGGGATGATAGATATATACAACCCAACTTGAAGGGGAAGTGTGTTAGAGTGGTTTTATATTATCAAGTGTACTTTTAGTGTAACCAAGGGTACACTTGTAATTCTATCTCACTTTATGACACCCTAATATATATGTAAGAGTGGGGCACCACCACTCACCATGATTGCCTCAACTATATCCTTTCTCTGTTGTTTCTTCTTCTCCTTTCAAGAAACACAAATTGCATCATTAAGTTTTATCTGGAGAAAACAATATGCTTAGTGCTGGAGCATGATAACATATTGATATAAATAATTGGGAAAAAGCAAAGATATGAAGTGTTTGTGAAGAACGCATGCAAACAATTAAATAACAATGAATAATGAAGCTGGCATACATATATATTTTGCCGATGAAAGGCTGCAAAATAATTTTCACAAACAATCTTCAATTTCTGCCTGAACTCTAGTGCTTCAACTCCACAAAGAGCTTCTCCCGCTAAGATGAAGACATTTAAATCCTCATAATTCCTTAAGAATTGGTGCACACTTATTGAGCAAACAGAAGGTGAAGAAAGCAATACTGATACACGGCTTGTTGTAAGTTGCCAAAGGTTCTTTCGCCCTCTCTGTAATGTCTGCGCAACAAATGCAATAGAATCTTCCCTCAGCTGATCCCATGGGGAACCACTGCTCGATGTTGTACTGCCACCATCTCTTGCCTCATAAATTAGTTCTTGAGTACCTGAGGATGTGAACCCAGTGGTCCCAGTCAATTCATTCACAGACGAAGTACTTCTAGATTCTACCTCCGAGGATGAAACCAGCATTCTGTCCATGGATTCAGATAGAGAAACATCAACTTCTTGGGAATTACTTGAAGTTCTTGCTATTGAAACATCTGAAAATCCAGAAGTGTCACTTTGCTTCTGCTTATTCAAGGGCTGATGTTCTGATTCCTGAAACAATGAGGTGAAAATTCCAAGAAAAATACATACATCATAGAAACAATGAATCAGGAGAAATACCCAAAGGAGAAAACAACTTCACATACAAAATGTTATAAAACAATGGAAGGCCAAGAAACCACCATGACACAAAACAAAGATGGAGCATCCACAACAAAGAAAGTAAAAAATAAAAAATAAAAAAACTCAAGAATAGATGCAAATAGTTCTAAAGAACTAGCAAGGACCCAATCATATGCAATATAAAACATATATCAGTAAAAAAAAGTGGTCAAAATTATGTTGTAGAGCTCAAAAATGATGGTGTGGAAACTACAACAAATACAAGCCAGGTGCAGACAGATTATGTTATTCTAGAGCACCAATAACAAATCTGCTTCTAATTCTAAAATGATCAAAAACCTTAACAAAAACAATCTTTTCAGACTCCCAATAAACCTTGTAAAATCAAAACCCAGATCCAAGATCCTCTTCCCAACAATAGAATAAAACTTAACCTCCTGCCTTGCCTTTACTTCAAAGGTTCTTCTATTTCTTTCTTTCCACACTTCCCGACAAACTGCGAAAGGAACACAAGACCACATAATTTTTGCTTTCTTATTCCCACATAGCACCAGCCAAGATGAAAAAAAAAAATTTCTTTGGAAGATCTTGGCGACCAAAGCTCAAAACCAAAAAGTTTGAAGAAAAATCCCAATACAATTTTTTTTGATAATTAATTCCCATACCAAATTTGTGTAGTAACATTCAAACTCCCACTCCAACTCGCAAAAATAACACCTAGCAGTTAGTTGAATTCCTCTCCGCTTTAAATGATCTCGACTCGGAATGCTGTCTAATGCTACCAATCAACCAAAGGCTTCAGCTCTAGGAGGAATCCCATGATTGGAGTCTTCTCAACCTGATTCATTGCTAAAGCTTTGAAAAAGGATTTAACTGAGAAAACAGCATCCTTACAATCTTTCCACCTTCTTGAATCTGATCCGTCCAGCCACAGCTCAACTGTTTGTAGTTTAGTCAATAACTTTAAACAATCCTCCACTTACCCATCCAGAAGTGGTCTTCTAAAAGTAGGGCACCATATCATAGAACCTTGATTTACTTCAAAGCATTGGACAATTGAGACATTTTTCCCACTTAACCTATAAACCCTTGGGCATATGAAAGTTCATGATCTCTTTCCATACAACCACCCTATAAAAGATTATGTCACCTCCTTGGAATCCCAGCCAAAACTAATCACACCACACCATACTTGCAAGCAGTAACTCTTCTCAAAAATGACTCTTCAACCCCAAACCTCCACAACCATTTCCCCAGCAAATCTTTGTTAAGAAGCCTACCCAATGAATCTCCAAATCACCATCGTTCTTAGCCCTGCACACCCACTCTCATTTAGCCAAATGATATATTTCCATCACCGTAATATTCAACAAGAACTCCAAACTGCATCCTTTCAATTCATTATGCTACACCGGCCAGGATTTTTGAGCAAGGACAAATAGTAAATAGGTAGATTAGAAAGAACACTCTTGACTACAGTGATTCAAGTAATCAACCTCCAAATGATAAAAATTCCCTTCCCACCCAGCCAATCAATTCTATCTAAAACCGGCTGCCAAGTTCAGGGCACAGAAGCTTTTACATCAATTGGAAAGCTCAAATATGATAGTGCAGATTCACCCACTAAAACAACCCACAGCCATCACAAACTCCAACTTAAACTGAGCAATTGATGAGGCAAAAAAAAAGTAAAAGAAAAAAAGAGGAAAAAAAAGTGAATTTATTCTGTTTTGCATGTTTTTGTAGTAGGACCCCAAATTGTTGTTTTTGGGTAGCTTTGTCGACAGTTTCAGACCAGGGGTATTTTCGTCATTTTATAATTCAGATTCTGGCCAGGGGCAGTTGGGTGCAAATCTATTGGGTTTTGGTCTCTTGGGTTTTTTGTAACAAAAGTTATCTTTCGGGGGTTCATTTGAAGTTGGTTTTGTTCTTAAGGAGTTGCTTGTGAGAGGGAAACATTCTAGGGGCTTATGTGTAAATATTTTAATTGGCTTCTCCAACAAGCCATTGGGTCTTATAAAAGAGAAAGGGGTTGTTTCTATAGGGGTCTTTTTTGGGGTTCTCTTTTGTTTGAGATGTAGCTCAGCCCCAGCTAGGGTTTTCAAGTATTGGGAGCTTGAGTTTCGAGGAGCTGACCCATTTTGGCACCTTCCAATCCAACTATCGCTGCGTATCCGCGTGGGAGGCTAGCTTGCTGCCATTGTTACTGTAGCAGAATTTTACAGGAGGAGTTTTACTTCAGGTTCAAGACTGAAATCTCTAAATATCCAACTTGTTTTGTTGTTTTCAGCTTGGAATTTCTTGTGCTTATTGCTGTATACTTGAAGTGTTGCATGTAGTTTGTTTTTCTGTCCACATTAAGTGGTATCAGAACACGTTCTTTCCTCGGGTTTGCTTCAAAGTTCATCTCCTTGTGTTTTGCTATATTATTATGGCTGCAAGGGGTGGACATGATAGGGGTGGTAGAAGACCACAACATGTCACAGTAGAGGCTTTCCAAGAGGCCATAAGAGGCTACAAGAACAGATTGAGCATCTTGCTCAACTTGTAGCTCAAAATGCTTCTATGGATGATGACGTAGCAAGTGATTTGGGGATAGAAAGAAGAAAACAAGCTCCCAGAGTTGATGAACAGCCCACTGACATTATTAGTGAAGAATCAAGTGAAGACATTGAGCAACCAAAAGGTGATCAACATGAAAGGAATAACAACCAACGATGGGAAGATCAAATATTGCAAGCTTTACAATCCAACCAAGGTCATGGTGTTCAACTTCATATTAATGAGTCTGATGGTGAATTGGAACCTGAAGAGTTTCTAGTCTAGTTGGACAGCATTGAAAATTATTTTGATTGGAAAGAAATGATTGAAAAAAGAAAAGTAAAGCTTGTAATGGCAAAGATATGTGGGACAGCCTTGGATTGGTGGAAAAATTACCAAAGGGACAAAGAAAGGTTAGTTCTTGGGGAAGAATGAAAGAAAAGTTGAAATCCCAATTCTTACCAATCCCTCTTCAAGTTCAGGTCTGAAATCTCTAAAAAATCAACTTGTTTTGTTGTTTTCAGCTTGGTATTTCTTGTGCTTATTGCTGTATACTTGAAGTGCTGCATGTAATTCGTTTTTCTATCCACATCAGCAATACAGAGAAGCCTCTTCTGAGGGAGGGAGATGAAATAGAAGAAGAGACTGAAGGAGAAGGTGAGGAGGTCATTGTTGATCAAGTTGGAAATTTTGGAAAAAAAAAAAAAGATGGACCTGGAAAAGGTAATGGAAGCTGTATGGATGGGTTCAGTTTGATCCTTGAGGGCAGTGGATTTTGGTAGTATGGGTGTTTGATTTTAAGGACTAAGAGAAAGGGAAGAATTGTTTGTGCTTCAAGGGGTTTGGAGGGTTTTTGGCTTTTGGGGTTTTAAGTTTTTCTCCTCTTTGTGGGCAATTTCTTGTCACCCTCCTTGTGCTTTCTCTTTTTCTTTTTTCAATGGGTTCAACTATGATATCGGAAAGATGTGATATCTAAAAAGCTTCTGACCGTCAACTGGAATCATAAATGTGGTAGCCAATCAGGTGTTATTTATCAAAATTCATGGGTGGGTTTTGATTGGTCAAAACTCTTCTGATACCATGTCTTTCCCACATCATAGATTTTCCCTTTTTCAATAAAATTTCTTTTTTTATTACCAAAAAAAAAAGAATAGCTCTCAATTTCAAAGTTTGTTCTACCAAAGCATCCAAGAAAACTAAAGTGGCATCAGCATATTGAAGATGGGAGACAGTTAAACCTTCTCTTCCAATCTTGAACCCTGTATCAAACCTGCTTCCACACCTTCGTTGAACACTATGCTTAGCCACTAACACAAATAGCATAAGAGACATGCATCGCCTTGTCTTAACCCCCAAATAACTTAAAAGAATGCTGTTAATTCTCCGTACAAATTAAAAAGACACTGAAGATATGCAAACAAAGATCCAGCTTCTCCACTTCTCACCAAAACCCATACTAGACATCACCTCCTCCGAAAAGCCCCACTCTACACTCAATAAGTATCTTACAAATCACTCCCATCGCCCCACTTCTTATTCTTGCATCCACACACTCACTTGCTATAAACACTCAATCCAGAATGTCTACCTTCCACAAATGGCATTTGTGTAGGACCCACAATCTCACGCAACGTTGACCTTATCCTTATTGATAACACTTTTTTTATTGCTAACAAGATCAAAGAATTTTTTAATGAAATACTTTACCTTTTCTCAGAAAAAAAAAGACCAAAGAATTTTTTATCCATTACAAGAAATTATATTGAAAAAAGAAAAGAAAAAAGAAGACAAAAGGTACACCCTTGCAAAAAGAGACAAAAAAGTAAAAAGAATTTCTGCACCCCAGCTAATAAAAAGAGACTGTCAAACCTCAGATCAACAAGAGAGCAACATACAAAAGGCTTCTCCACCCCCACCAAAAAAAAAATAACAAGAATAACAGGCTGCCGAACTTCAGATCTAAAAGAGGCTCAAGCAAACAAAAGGCTCTACTGAAGGAATCACAGAACAACCTAAGTTAAAAAGAAATGTCTGTGGACAGATTTGTAAATAGAAATGTTATTTATTTTATTTATTTTTGTATTTTCTCTTGTCCTATTATAATAGGATGGGATACTTGTAGTTTGTAGTCTGTAAATATCAACAAAAGGGCACTTTTGTACTTGTAAATAGCTTTTTCCCTCTTAATAAAAGTTACCCTTTGGAGGTGGGAGTATTCATTCGAATATACCTCCTAAAGCACTTCTTTCTCTTTCTTGCTGGTATGAAACCTAGAAAAGGGTGACATGGTATCAGAACCATGAAAGCCTGAGTTGTTGAAAGAATTAACATAAAGTATTTAAGATATAATTCAAGAAAGCAGGGAGGTTCTTTTCAAGCTAACAATCTATCTTCTCTGTAGCAGCATCATGAATCATGCTCTATAGAGAGATTGAAATCAGTATCGAATCAAGTTTCAGATATAAGTTCAACGACAGGAATTTTGAAGATTATATTGCATACTTTATGGAATTCAATGAACATATTTTATGGATTAAGTATCAAATATTCAGGTAGGCTGGAAATTGAGAATACACGAGCAATTTTGATCTTGTGTATCTGTATAATCTAATGGAGCTTGTGCAAGGGAACTTAGATTTGAAGGTTTTCTTGGATCATTGTGCGCCAAGAGTGTAAAAAAAAATAGTGGCATAAATTTAGTCATAAGCAACAAAGAATCATAGTTAACATGCCAAAGAGTGTATAAAAAACCATCACTGTGGAAGAACAAAATTGCTAAATCAAACATACACCACATACGTGAAGCTCTACTTACATTTTTATCAGGCTGAAAGCTCATAATCGCATAATATGAAGACATCAACTTAAATAGCACACTCAATGTGCTTAATAAACATTGTCTAAACTTGGATTCAGGTATCTGAAGGCAGAGATCACTGTATGTAACCCTGGAAAAGAAGATTTGGATAAATATGATGTTTAGAAATCAGCACTGTATTTAGATTGCGTCAATTAACCAGATTCAAAACAAACTTTCTTCTTATAGTGGCAAAACATCACTATATGAATTAAAAAAAAAAGGAAAACAGAAAGAACAAAAACATTTGCTGTGTAAGTCATCAGGAAATTAGGTAATCAAATGATTAGAAGACTGATATATGAATCATCTTCTTCCATAAACTTAAATTGGAACAGTGGTGGGCAGAAAACTAGCATCTTTGAGTTTTTTTTAAGATAAATAAAGAAGAAAATTTTATTATGAGAAAATACATCAACCATAGGTGACAAGGAGTCACCCCCAGAAAACAAAAAAAAAAAAAAAAACAAGAAAAAATGATGAATTCACCATTCCAACATGCAAGAAACATAATCCACAATACAAGAAGCCTAATCATGCATTTAAAGTGCGCCTAAAGTCAGATCCAAAGTCTTCTTTCCTGAGGCCTTCAAATTCTAGAAGAACCAGCACCCAAGCAACCATCCTTTTTTTTTGATAGACAAACATAATTTTATTATCAAATAGATCTAATAGTGAAAGCATTACAAGCTGCCCTTTGAGAGGCATGAGATTTTACCTCTCCTAAGAAGTGATATTTACATCAAAGCAAAGACAAAAAAAATACAGAGCAGCCCAATATAACTGGTCCCTTGAGGCCCCTTGCTTAGCTAGACAATCAGCTAAAGCATTTTCCGTTCTGCACACCCAATGTGAGGTGACATTCATGTTCCTTGATAACTCGCAAAGAACCATTGAACCTAAAAGCTTAAGCTGTTAAGTGAGGTCCTTGAATAGCTTTTGTTCTCTAACATGCCCCCTCACACGAAATCCCATTGGGCTTGAAGTGTGGACAGCAGAGGCCCATCCATACCTTGTGCTGAAACTTAATTAATTATAATGGGGTGACAAGAATCGAACACTAGACCACTTGATCAAAGTGGCTCTGATACCATCTGACAGAACCATTCAACCTAAAAGCTTAAGCTGTTAAGTGAGGTCCTTGAATAGCTTTTTTTTTCTAACAATAACCAATTAGCTATCCTCAAAAGATCCCTGTAACACCATATCACTGAACCTGGATTTGTAAACCAGCCCATAATAACTTTGGAGTGTCCTTCAATTACCAGATTCTGCACTCCTAGTTGGCATGCTATCTGAATACCTTGTACATCCACTAGCAATTCAACTCTGTTAGAGACTCCTATTCCCACTGGAGCTGAGAATAAGGCTAGAATGTTGCTGTCTTTGTCTCTCATCACCCCTCCTAAACCTGAAGGGCCTGTGTTACCTTGACTACTTCCATCAAAACTCAACCTTACCCATCCATCAAAAGGAGGAAACCACACTGCTGGTGTCCAATCCTTCCTTGTAGAACTATTAGCCACGACTATCCAGTTCCTCCAAATATCATCAAAGGAAAAGCTTTGAAAAGAACCCAAAGTTCTAAACCAAGGGATAGCACTAGCCAGAATGCAACCCTTAACAGATTGAAGGTTTCTTTCCCTTTTCTTGGAAGTCTTGCATTTCTTTCTTCCCAAATTGTCCACAGTGCAGCTGCTCGAATGCATTTCTACATGATTCTACCTTTTCTGTAGGCCACACAAAAAAGGACGGATCAAACAGCTGACTTACAACTGTGGTTAGGTTCCACCTGCATCCAAACAAGGCAAAGATCCAACACCAAACACCAATTAGGGGAAAAACACATGAAAGGTCTTTTCTTTTGCAAACAGTCCAAAGTGTTGATCTATCCATTGATAGACTCAGACATTTCAGTTCTTTTCCCTCTCTTCTTCAAAACTAGATAGGTTCCTACATAAATGTAGAGTGGAAGAATCATTGGAAGGGTTTAGTGGCTAGAGCTCTACCCAGAGTTACTTCTGATCATTGCCCAATCCAATTAGGCCCTGAACCTCCAGGGTTTGGACCATGACCCTTTTAGATTTGAAAATATGAGATTAACTCACCCGGATTTTGTGCGTAAAGTTGGGGGAGTGCTGGAATTAAGAGTTGAGGGGGTGAAATGGAAGGGAGTAAGGCTTCACAAAAATCTGAAGAGGTTGAGATCCAAGATAAAGGAGTGGAATAGGGAGAATTTTGGAAGGATAGAGGAACAAAAATAAGAAAACAACAGAAATCTACAACTTATCATATAAGGTTTTCCAAATTACACAATTGAGACCCCAACACTTCCCCAAGATCCTCCCTAGAAACTTGTTCAAAATCTAGTAAAATCAGCACCCACTCAGCAATAGATTTGCTGACAATCACCCCTAGCCGGTCCATTGACAAAGATTTGTCTTCAAAAATTCTTCAGTTCTTTTCCTTCCAGATATTCCAGCATATTGCAAAAGGGATACAGTTCCAATTTATTTTTTCTTTCTTGCATCCTCTTATCTTTGGTCAGGAAGAAAAAATAAATAAATCTGCAGGTGATCTTGGATGAAAATCTCTAGCCCCAAACATGGTTGTGAACAAACTCCAAATAAAAACAGCAGTCTTGCATGAGAAAAACAAATGGCAAATGTTTTCCTTCCGCACTCTACAAAAAAAGCACATGTTAGCCATATCAAAACCTCTCAATTTCAGGTGTTCCACTGTCAAAATGTTGTCCACTGCCACTAGGGGTGGCCACAAGCCGAGCTTCTCACGAGCTATTCGAGCTCAACTCATGAAAAGATCAGCTCGGCTCAGTTTAAACCGAGCTTCGAGCAAAGCTCGAGCCCGATATCTAGGCTCGTTTGCTAATTGAGCCGAGCTTGAGCCTAGTGAAGCTTGGCTTGTGAGGCTTACAAGCCTAATCGAGCCTAGTATAATAAATAAGTAATTTATAATATATATATATATATATACATACATAAATATAAATATAAATATATAATAAATCATTTTAATTATATATAATAATATTTTTATTTTTTATGTATAATAGTAAATAACTTTTATAATTATTTTTTGTATGTATAATAATAAATAATTTTCATAATTCTTAATTTTTTATGTATAATAAAAATTATTTTTATATCTATAATTTTTATTTTTTAGAAAAATCTTGGCTTGTAGTCGAGATCGAGTCGAGCCAAGCTGAGCTCAAACTTGTGAGCTTTTGAACCGAGTCGAGCTCGAGCTCAAGTCTCTACTCAAGTCGAGCTCAAGCTTGAGCCTAACACCATTTCTGCGAGACGAGCTCGAATAGCCAAGTATTCAGCTCGGCTCAGCTTGCATCCACCCCTAATTTCCACTAACCATGCAAAGTCTTCAACCCTGGGAGGAACCGAGTTTACCCATACAACTCCAATTTGATCTAAAGCTTGAATTGTCCCTAGATAGAGCAAGGTAGTAGGATTTCATGGAAAATTTCCCATTTGAACATTCATTCCACCACAATCCATCTCTTGATCGATCTGAAAGTTTCACCCTATCTAGATTCTCCAGCAAAGCAATGCATTCATCGACTTCCCTATCCAGACAGGTCTTCTAAACTTCAGATACCAAACCAACTGCCCCCCCCCCAAGTCTTTCATAACAATTACTAATAAAATAGAAATTTCAGCCCCGACCAGCCTATACAACCTTGGATATAGCTCACTCAGCTTGTCAACCCCACACCAATCATCCTCCCATAACCTAATTCTTGCTCCCTCACCTACCAAGAAACTTGTTAAGCTTTTGAATTCCCAATTGAACTTCATAATCCCTTTCCAAACACTCACCCCATAAGATGATCTAACCTCCCCTGTCTTCCACCCAAACATAACCACCCCATACTTCCCAGCCACCACTCTCCTCCGTAGTGAGTTTTCCTCCCTCCCTAAACCAAATCTCCATAGCCACTAACAAGTCAAAGCCCTATTGAACACCCTCACCCTTCTAGAACCCAGCCCACCCCTCTCCTTTGGTATGCACATCTTTTCCCATTTTACCAAGTGAAGCTTCTTACCCCCTCCCACACCTTTCCATAAGAAATCCCTTTGAATCTTCTCCACTCTTTCAGCTACTTTTGGTGGTATCTTTAATAGTGACATATAATAAGTTGGTAAGATTGAGAGAACACTCTTAATTAGAGTTATTCACCCCCTACCCAAGGAAAGGTATTTTGCTTTCCACCCATCCAACCTCTTTTCAATCCTCTCTAGAATTGGTCTCCATAAAGTATTTGTGTTTGAAATTCCCCCAATCAGCATCCCCAAATAAGAGAAAGGGAGCTCCCAAATTCTACACTCAAAGGCCTTTGCACACTCCAAGATAACTTATCTTTCAACTTCCCCAACTCTAATCAACACACTCTTGGGCAAATTCACCTTCATCCCTATTAGAAACTCGAAATTTGCTAGAATTGCTCTCAAATTTAGAACCTGGTCCACTGATGCAACCAGAAAAATGAAGGTATCATCTGCGTACTGCAAATGGGAGATACATGGCCCATCTCTGCCCACCTTGAAACTTTCAATCAAACCCAACTGACTACTCTTCCCCAACAGCAAATCCAACATCTCCATGACCAGCACAAAGAGCATAAGAGAAATTGGGCTCCATTGCCTAAGACCTCTTGATGCTTGGAAGAACTCCAAAGACATTCCATTTAAGGATTGAGAAARAAACTGTGGGCATTCATGCAAACAACCAACTTCTCCATTTCTCTCCAAATCCCATAAATCATTGAATCTCTTCTAAAAAACCCCATTACACATGATCATAGGCTTTCTCAGTATCAATCTTACAAACCAAGCCCGGCCTTCCACTCCTCAATCTCGAATCTATACATTTACTTGCCACTAAAACTCCATCTAGGATCTGTCTACCCTCCACAAAAGACATTTGGGACTGGGATACACCCACCACCTCATGCAACACTTTTCTAAGTCTCTTCAATAACATCTTGGCTAACAATTTATACAGACTGCTAATCAAGCCTATTGGCCTAAAATCCTTCAATTCTACAGCACCATCCTTTTTTGGGATCAAGGAAATAAAAGTAGCACTAACCATCCTCTCCAACACTTTGTCCCTATGAAACTCTTTAAACATCATGTTCAACTCTTCTTCCAGCCAGTTGCTTAAAAGTGCAATAAAAAAAAACGCACGCAAGGCATGCATGCCTTTTCGAACAAGGCATAAAAATACAAAAAAAAAAAATCAAAAAATGTAAAAAATTAAAAGAAAATTAACATAATATTAATAAAAACATAAACTTAAATTTCAAAATAAATATTTAAAAAACCTATTATCTAAAATTAAAATACATAAGCATCATGTAAAACATATTCAAATTAAAATTTAAAAATAAAATCAAACATATAAAACATTTTCAAGCATGTAAAACCCACAATTTCTTTTCTTCCTCAATTGCATTACTTCAAATAGCTAACGTGATGTAAAGCATCTTGCATTCTTGATTCTATGAGTCGCCATTGTGCCAAGCCCCTCGAGTCAAGCCCAAACAAGTCCATGTTTGGGTCTCAAAATCTTTATCCTTACACAAAAAAAAATGATTTTATACTATAGAGCAGGATGGGCAAAATGGAGGGGTTTATGTGATATGCACATACCACTTTGATTAAAAGAAAAATTCTATAAGACAGTTGCAAGGCCAGCTGTGTTGTAAGGAGCAGAGTGTTGGGCAGTCAAGAAACAAGATATCCAAAAAATGAGTGTGGAAAAAATGTGAATGCTAAAATGGATGAATGTTAAAACTAGAAACGATAGGAACAGGAATGAAGTCATTCCTAGGTACCTAGGAGTAGCTCAATAGGTGATAAAATGAAAGAAAGTAGACTAAGATGGTTTGGTCATGTGTATAGAGCAATAGAAGACCATCAACAGCTCCAATTAGAAAAAGTGATTTGTTACATGTTTGATGAGGCCTGGATGAAAGTCTGTGTGTCTTCCCCAAAATTTTCCATCCTGATAAACGGACAATCAGCAGGTTCTTTGAGAGCTCCAGAGGGCTTAGGCAAGGAGATCCCATCTCTCCTCTGCTCTTTATTTGTATTGCTGAAATCCTATCTCTCTTCAGTCAGCAGCTGAATCTGGTTGTGGGAAGGGTTTGCAATTTCCCCAAGGGAGGAAAAAGTCAACATCCTCCAATTTGTTGATGACACCTTATGTTTCATAGATGCATCTCAGGAGCAGTTAGAAAACTTATTAGAGATTCTCAGCTGGTTTGAAGTAGTAACAGGTCTGAAACTCAACCTTAATAAAAGCCAAATTATCCCAGTGGGTCAGGTTCCTAATTTGGAGGAATGTGCCAAATTAATGGCTTGTCGGGTGGAACAGCTTCCTGTTAAATATTTGGGACTGCCCTTGGGAGCTAAATGTTCTTCTTCAGCCATTTGGGACCTGGTAATTGAAATATTAGAAAAAAAAAAAAGCTCTCCTCTTGGAAGGAAAAATATCCGTCTTTTGGAGGAAGAGTAACCCTTTTAAAAAGTACCCTTTCAAATCTTCCTAATTATTTTCTTTCCCTTTTCCCTGTCCCAGCAAAAGTGGCAAAGAGACTAGAGACTCTCCAAAGGAATTTCTTGTGGAGGGGTTGGGAGGAAGAAAAGAAGATTCATCTTGTCAACTGGGATCAAATATGTTTTCCTATGGAAGAATGGGGACTGGGTTTAAGGAAAAACAAGGTGACTAATTCGGCTCTTCTTAGTAAATGGATTTGGAGATTTGCAACAGAAAGGGGAGCTTGGTGGAGAAGCCTGATAGCCGCCAAGTTTGGGGTAGATTGGGGAAACTGGAGATCGAGATATCCACTTCCTAATTGGGGCTGCTCTTTATGGAAAGGCATAATGAGATATTTTCCCTTGTTTAGAGAGGGTTTAAGCTTCAAAATAGGCAGAGGAGACAGAATCAAATTCTAGAAGGACCTTGGTGGTTAGACCACCCTTTGGCTGAAGATTCCCCTTTCTTTTTCAGTGTGCCACCAATCAGAATGATTTCATTGCTGACTCTTACACATTCTCGGGTAATGAGGTGACCTGGGTTCCACAGTTCAGAAGAAGCCTTTTTGATTTGGAAGCGGAAGAAGTTATGAGATTGTTGGAAATTTTACAAGCTCAAAGGATTGACTGTAATCAGGATGACCAGTGGACTTGGAATTGGTCTAAAGAGGGTAGCTTCTCAGTAAAATCAATGGCCAGTAGATTCAGTAGTAAAACTGTAGTGGGGGATTTTCCATCTAAGCAGATTTGGAATTCAATTAGCCCCTCAAAAGTGAACTTCCTTGTCTGGACTATGGCTTTAAATAAATGCCTGTCCAGAACCAACCTAGAAAGAAGAGGCTTGCAGATCCCTGATGACTCATGTGCTCTTTGTGAATCACACCCAGAGACTACTGATCATCTTTGTATTCACTGCCCGATTGCCGCCCAGGTGTGGGACCATTTCTTACAGGCTGCGGGGATTTGTTGGGTCATGCCAGAATCTGTAAAGGATGTGCTCTGCAGTTGGAAGATCAGCAATTTAAAGAAAAAAGGGAAGCTAATCTGGAGTACTATCCCGGCAGCAGTGCTCTGGGCCATTTGGTCTGAGAGAAACAACAGAATATTTAACCAAAAAGTGAAAAGTCCAGAGGAGATAAGGCAGGCGGCAGTCAGCAAATTGATGTCCTAGATTTCTGTCACTCCAGAATTCAAACATTTAAATGTATTCCAATTGTTGAGATCTTAGTCGATTTGGTGTTTGTAATGGGGTCCCCATTCCTGCCGTGTCTTTGGCAGGTTTCTACTTGTATCTCTAAGTTTTTCTAATAAATTTACCTTACTTTTTCCGAAAAAAAAAATGTTTGATGAAGCCATATTTTGTATTTGTGTGTTTTTTTTTTGTGATAGGATCCCAAATTGTTGTTTTTTGGGTAGCTTTGTTCACATTTGGGCCCAGGGGTATTTTCATCATTTATAATTCCGATTCTGGTCAGGGGCAGTTGGGTGCACAACTGTTGACTTTTGTCTCTTGGGTCTTTTGTAACAAAAGTTATCTTTTGGGGGTTTTTGAAGCTAATTTTGTTCTTAAGGAGTTGTTTGTGAAAGGGAAACATTCTATGGGCTTATGTGTAAATACTTTAATTGCCTTCTCTAACAAGCCATTGAATCTTAAAAAAGGGAAGGGGGTTCTTTCTGTAGGGGTCTTTTTGGTTCTTTTTCTCTTGTTTGAGATGTAGCTCAGCCCCAGCTAGGGTTTTCAAGTATTGAGAGCTTGGGTTTTGAGGAGTCAACCCATTTCGGCACCTTCCAATCCCTCTATCGCTGCATGTCCGCACAAGAGGCCAACTTGATGCCATTTTTAATGTAACATAACTATTCGAAGAGGAGTTCTACTTCAGGTTCAGGTCTGAAATCCCTAAAAATCCAACTTGTTTATTGTTTTCAACTTGGTATTACTTGTGATTATTGTTGTACATTTGAAATGCTGCATGTAACTTGTTTTTCTGTCCACATCAATGTTGAAGGGGCTAGAAGAGCTAGGGGTAGACCAAAAAGGACATGGGTAGATGTAGTAAGAAATGATTTAAGTAAGCACTAATAATATGATAGTGGATACTGCTTTAAATAGAACAAATTAGCAAAACAGGTTTCATGTAGCTGACCCCATATAGTTGAAATAAGGCATGGATGATGATTATGATAATAACTGTATAGAAACAAGACCTCCACCCAAATTCATATAAGAAATGTTTTAGTTATCTATAATCATCATCTGAAACAATTTACAATGGTACTTCCTCCAATATTCACATCCCAAAAGAAACATGACAGAAAGGATAAAAAATCCATTTTAGACTTCCAGGCACATGCGCTTATCACCACTGAAATAAACCTCCCTAACTAGGAAAAAATAGCATAACCTATATTAGGAGCATAGTTTTCAAGGTGCCAACGCGAGGCTAGGCGACAAGGTGCTCCCTTGTCGCCTAGTTGCCTAGGCGGGCACCTAGGCGTCACCTAGGCAATGGATTTTTTATGTAGAAAACATAGATCCTAGGCTAGTTCCCTAAGTACCATAACCATATTTCCGTAAGAATTATTCATAATTTCATAAAAAAAGTATAGACTTCATGTTAAAGTATAGAAAATCAACATATTCATGAGAAGAAAAAAAAGGACAAGAAAATTCAAAAAATATAGGGGCTGAACCCTTATTTTTGTTATAGGAAAAGAAGAAAAGAAAATGTGTTGATTAGAAAATGTGGGAGTAGTAGTAGTAGTAGTAGTAGTGTGGGAGGAGGAGTTTTTGCTACTCCTGAAGCAACATCCTGTAAATGTTCCACAAATACCAATCTTACTCCTGAAGCAACATCCTGTAAAGTTTTGATAATTCATTTTTAAAGGTAGTTCAATGTACACCTCCCTAGCACAGTTGTACTATGTTACCCAGATTAGGCAAGGACACAGTTGGATAAAGTATAGAATACGGAATTTATACTAAGAATCAAAGAATCCAGCATGATACAGCACCATTGTACAGGTATCCATTATTATATCATTTTTCACATCTACAACCTCTATGTCAATAACGTTCATTAGAACAAAATTGTCATGTATGCAATGACAAAAACAAAAACAAAAGTAAAATTCAATGTTGTACTCTTTCCTTCACAACAATACAGAAATTTATTGTTACAGATCAAAAGCAATGAAAAGTACAAGCTGAAAAGAAAATAAATTAACATGCAAAAAAAATAATGACAGGCAGAACAATAGAAAATAAATTGTGTACAGATTGCAAACTAACAAGTTCAAAGAAACAATTTTCAAGAAAACGCAAGTATAAGTTAGCAAAAGAAAAGCATAAATGGTAGCTGAAGTATAAGAAAGACACCTAATCTTCTGAATGCTACGCCATATCCGATCCTGCAAAAATTAATCAGATATGAGGAATCCTAGTAAATGTAGCACTAAAAGAAACCACAATACACAAGTGAAACATATTAACAAAGTCCAACAATAAAGACAATGATCCAAAGAGTCAAATTTGCAATTTTCTGGATTTTTTATGTACTTTTGTATCTTTAGATACTTTAGTTATTTTACATAAATATGGGATACAGCGTAATAGTTTTATTTGTCTAGTCATAGTTTAGTTGTGTTTAAATTTTCATATCTACAGTTAAGTAGCTTTGAAGTTATTTAGTTTTCTTACAATAATGGCAATTCTGTCACTTTCACTTTTCCTAGTTCTAGTATCCTCATCTAAGCCTTGTCCCAGGGGTTGGCTACATGAGTCCTGTTTCACCACCCCTACAGTGTCTATATATATATATGTTTAGAGTTAAAAACAAGTTGAATGATATTTGAATGATTTCTCTACAATCTACATGTTATCTCATGCCCTAGACCAATTCTTGATGCCCATTGAGCGATTACATGTTTTCTCTCTACTTTCAAGCAGCAATTACAGCCATAGCCCATAAACAGCTCACAAGTTCTTCATCAAAAGATTTCGACTGATATCTCCAAAGGACCAAAATTGATTCATGTATGTTTATTTATCAGTTTATACATAAACCTAGAAATTTTTTTCTCGGTTTGTTGTGATTTCCATTATATTGTGCTATCCAGTTGTGTCGTATTTGGATGCCCCTAATAGATGTTTATCACCTTTCATCATATCAAATTTCACCACAAAAGTCCACCTAGAACCTTAGATTCCATAATTTATGGATTTTCTTCACAAACCAGAATTTTTGTCTGTTTGTACAATGCATGTTTTTGGTAATAGAATAATTTTCATTAAAAGGAAAAAGAAATTACAGAGGGGAGTGACCAGAGGTCACTCTAGAAGAGGAGAGAAGAAGCAAAAATTACAAACACAACATAAGCACTCCAAGCCAGCCTAACCTCCAGAAAACCAGCAAAAACCAAGAAAGAGAAGTCAAGTTCTGGTCAGCAAGCATGTAATGTTCTTTGTTTTGGTGATTTCGAAGTAGAGCTTTCTTCCATTTCTTCCTTCTTTTCCATCTCGTCACAACAAAGGAATTTGGAGAAGGAGAACCAAGGGGTTTTTTGCTCAAAAAATCAGACAGAGGGAAGGGTGGTGGGTTCTGGAGAAGCGGTGAAGGAGTCAGTAAGAGAAGGGGAGGACAAGGAAGAAGTAATAGATAGGGCTGGTGAGGAAGGGGTTGACGTCAATAGACCAATTGTGTCTTGCTGTGCTGAGGCTGTGAAAGAGGCCTTGGACAAGGACGACAATTCTGACTCGGCTTTAGAATGCGAGGATTTCCAAAAGGTGAAAATCGCAGTCAGTAGGATTGGAGTCCATTTAGGTTGGAGAAGACGTGTATACAAGAAGACATTGAACCTCTAGAAGGGGTGAAGAAAGCCAGAGAGACAAATAAGTCTCATTTTGTCCATGTGTCAAAGGTTTTCTCAAGGTTAAAAGATGTATTGTTTGGGGCAGGACACTCCAATAAATATAAAAGAGTATATAAGAAGAAGAAACTAAAAGTTTTTGAATCGAAGAAGAAGGGTGATGAAAGGAGGGGGGAGGAGCATCAAGCTGCAGTATAGGAGGTTACGTCAACCCCAACAAAGGAAGGTCTAGAGGTTAGGCCAGGGTCAGGGGATAAAGAGAAGGAGGGATGTGATGAGGCATTTAAACCTGAAGACTAGACAATTTTTTAAGAGAGGGGTCCCGGTTTTCTTTATGTTAGCTTTTGTGTCTTGGTAATCTCCCGTTGCGGAATTATTTATCAAAAAAAATCTCCCATTTCAGTATTTGGCTCAGGTGTAATCTTAACACCCCTGTTCGGGTTGTATCTTTTTTTTTCTATCTATAAAATTATAATTTTACTCTTCAAAAAAAAAAAATCAGAACCCACATAAATGCCACAAAACAAAAACACACACAACTGCAAAAGATCCCAAAACCAGCCTAAGGACAAAAGCTAAAAACTCAGGCCAAACAAAGATAAATGCCATATCAAAACCCCACCAAACACATCTAAACTCGAAAATAACCAAAAAACACCACTAACTCACAAACTGCAGCCTTTGATCCACAAAATTACTAATGTCTTCCTGCAGTTTTCTTGAACTTGAACAACTTCTTGTTTGGTCCAATCCCAAAGAGGCCCCCTTTTAGTCTGGCAAAAGCCCTTGAAACCAATATATTTCTATGCTTTTTTTTGTTTTTCAAGTCTTCTATTTGCTGCAATAACCTTCCTGGACTCAAACGGGCAAGAAGAATTCTTGTTGAGCCTTTCCACTCCAGAACTGTGTTCTTCTCAAAAAACTGAGCATCCTCCAAAGCTGTAGTTCTTTCATTATCAGTTTCTTCTGGTCTAATTATATTCAAGCCATTATAACTTTCATCAGCCACCGGTAGATGTGTTTGAGGGCCTCCATTATTCTCCCTTACTGGCATCCTTTTGTACATGGCATAGTCCTATTAAACTTCATTATCCTCTTATCTATCCAAGACAAAAAATTACATATAAAATTTCACTGACAAAATCCAACCCAGAAATATTGTCCCTAATTTGAAACTCTTTGACAGTTTTGGGACAAATCACTGTCACAGTAAAAAACAAGAAAATAACATAATAATAGAAACCGTGAACCAAGAGTAAGCTAAAAAGAACAAACCTCATACAAAATATTCTTTAAAACAGAATGTGTTTCTGAGAGAACTTCTTGCATAAAAAAGCTCTGTATTTTTTCCGCAAGTCCAGATACATCCCCAATCAATGCATAAGAATCAACTACCTATAAAAAATCAAAACAGTTTTATCAATTTATTCCTAAATTTGCTCAAAAAGAAGCTGAGTAGAAAATAAAACAACAGAAATTTTATAAGTCTGTTGTTTACAAGTAAGAAGCAAGCTGAAAATGGCATGTCAAAGCATTGGAAACATCATAAAGTTTTTAGAAATTTCTGCTGATGCTTCAAGAAGAATAAAAGAAGCATAATTAAGCATTCTAAAGATATTATATCATTATAAACAACCAATAGAGACAATGCAAGGTAAATAGGGAAAGCACTAATAATATGTTTGTGTGATTTAATATTTTGTACTATTTTATATATTATGTTCTATTTATTCAATATGAAAAGTACTAATAAATTATGAATATGCATCCTCTGCTATTCTAAAAGTTCGTTTATATTTTTAAGATAATAAAACAATGGATGACCATGAACCAAGTTGGGATTATCACTTATGATAAGGGCTATAGCCTGGGCTGGGGCCTAGACCAGCCCAGATCCTAGGCCCGAAATATAAGCCTCCAACCAGGTCTATACGGGCCCAGGTTGGGCCTGGCCAGACTTTGCAGTTGAAAATTACACCTACAGTAATTCAGAAAATGCAAAAAAGAAGAAAAGAGAGAAAGAGAAAGAAGAAGAAAAGAAGTTCCAACAATAGATTGTGGAAGAAGAAAAGAAGGGAAGAGAGAAAAGAAGAATTAGAACCACTCTTTCTAGCCCCCTTTCATCACTCTTATTAATAATTCTAAGTCTGAGTACAATTACTTGGATACCCTTAATGGGGCGGCCAGCACTAAAGAGATAATTAAAGAAAATAAAAGAAGGCCTATAAGGCCCATAACTAAGAAACATAACTTTTAAACACTACTTAAAAGAAATAAAGAACACTAGGGCCCATTCGGCCCATTCTCGCTACATTCCCCCTCAAGCTGAGCATAGATTTCAATCATGCCCAGCTTGCTTACATAATGTTGAAACTTTGCCTTTGGGACTCCCTTAGTTAGAAAATCGCTACCTGCTCTTCCGATGCAATGAAAGGTAGGCACACCTCTCCTGAAGCCACTATCTCCTGTATAAAGTGTTTGTCTACCTCAATGTGCTTAGTTCTATCATGATGAACTGGGTTGTGAGCAATGTTAATAGCAACTTGGTTATCACAATACAACATCAGTGGCTTGTCACATGAAACACCCATCTCATTAAGGAGAGATCTAAGCCATAACAACTCAGAAACACCATGGGCCATAGCTCTATACTCTACCTCAGCTGAAGATCTAGCAACCACTGGGTACTTTTTGCTTCTCCAGGAAACAATATTTCTGGCTACCATAGCACAATATCCTGATGTGGATCTCCTATCATCCACATTTCCTGCCCAATCAGCATTTGTATATGCTTCTAACTTCATGTGTCCATGTTTAGCAAAAAATATACCCTTCCTGAAGGTTCCCTTAAGGTAGCATAACACCCTTTCTGCAACATCCATATGTGTGTCTCTAGGAGCATGCATGAACTAGCTTATGACACTCACTGCATATGAAATGTCTGGACAAGTCATACATAGAGAAAGAAGTTTCCCTAATAATCTTTGAAACACTCCCCTGTCAGCTAAAAGTTCTCCATCATTAGCTGAGAGTTTAGGATTCACATCAATAGGGGTAGAGGCAAGTTTAGCACCAAGTTTTCCAGTCTCAGTAAGAAGGTCTAGCACATACTTCCGCTGAGAAATAAAGATACCTTCCTTGGACCTAACAACCTCAATGCCTAGAAAAAAACGCAACTCCCCTAAATCTTTAATTTCAAATTCAGAACTGAGAAACTTTTTGAGAGCACTAACTTCTTTTGTATCACTGTCAGTAAGCACAATATCATCCACATAAACTATAAGGAATGTCACCAAAGTGCCTTTTCTCTTAACAAAAAGGGTATGATTTGATTGATTCTGAGTGTAGCCAAACTAAACAAGAGAAGCCCTAAGCCTGTCGAACCAAGCACGTGGAGATTGTTTCAAGCCATAAAGTGATTTCTTCAATTTGCACACCTTACCCAGCATTTCCTTGCCATATATACCAGGAAGAAGGGACATATATACCTCTTCAATGAGATCATCATTTAGGAATGCATTCTTAACATCAAATTGATATAGAGGCCAATCATAGCTCACGACTAAGGATAAAAGAACTCTCAACAAAGTCATCTTAGCAACTGAAGAAAAGGTCTCAATGTAATCTATCCCATATACCTGGGTATATCCCTTGGCAACAAGCCAAGCCTTATACCTCTCAATTGACCCATCCGCACGATACTTGATAGTGAAAACCCACATGCACCCAACAGGTTCCTTCCCAGATGGCAAGTCAACAATATCCTAGGTATTGTTTCTATGAAGGGCTTCTATTTTAGTACTCATAGCATCCCTCCAATCTGGTATGGCTAAGGCTTCTGAAATAGACTTTGGGATGGACTGAGAGGAAATGGAGGCTAGAAAGGCATAGTAGGATGGGGACAACAAGTTGTAGGAAAGGTGCTTGGAAATACAATGAGTTGTACATTTCCTCTTACATTTTCTTAAAGCGATGGATAGGTCAAGGTCCAGAAACAAGGGTGCTAGTGGAGGAGGTGATGGACATGTCCTCTCTTCAGTAATCGGGAACGCCTACGGCTCAACTGGAGGTGTGGGATCAACTTATGTTTGCCTTAGAATAGGATGAGTGGAAACAACTAGAGGACTAGCAGGAGGAGGGGGAGGAGGTGCAAGAGTGGAAGACCTCAAAAGACCCTCTACGGGAATGGGGGTAACTATAAAGGGCTCGACAAAAAATTCAACTGGAGTAGGCAAAAGAAGGGATGAAGAAAACAACTCAAGAGATCTCTCCCCC
>NW_010729227.1:291194-312202 GCF_000365185.1 Nelumbo nucifera | reverse complement strand
CAGAAGGATGACTATAAAAAGGAACTAACTTTGCAAAGGTGACATCCATGGAAACAAACTGGGTGCCACTAATGGGATCAAAACAGCAGTACCCTTTCTGTGTGGAAGCATAACCAAGTAAGAAACACTTTTGAGCTTGGGGTCAAACTTGTGTCTTTTGCAACTAGGAATGTGGACATAACAAGTGCAACCAAAAACCCTCAAAGCAATAGAGAAAATCTCAACATCAAGAAAGAGGACTCCAAAGGGAGATTTTAACCCCAAGACTCGAGAAGGCATGCGGTTTATAAGGTATGTAGTTGTTAAAACTGCATCACCCCAAAACTTCACAGGAACATGAGTAGCAAAAAGAATGCTCCTTGCAACTTCCACAATGTATCTATTTTTCCTCTCTGCTACTCCATTTTGTTGTGGAGTGCGGACACAAGAACTCTGATGAATAACCCCAAACTTTTCAAGATAGGAGGTAAGGTCCTCTCAAAATATTGCTTAGCATTGTCTAACCGGAATATTTTGATACAAGTATTAAACTGAGAGAGTATGTGTTCATGGAACTGTTGCACAAGTTTAGGCACTTCAGCCCGAGAGTGCATAAAGTAAATCCAAGTATATCGTGAAAAATCATCAATAAACAGGATGAAATATTTATACCCACCCATACATGGTAAATGGTAAGGCCCCCACACATCATAGTGAACAATATTAAAAAGAATAGTTGATCTTTTATTACATGAAGGATAAGTTCTCTTACAATGCTTTGAGAACTCATAAGACTCACAATGAAAGCATGATAGACTAATTCCTTTAAATAACTCTAGAAACAACTGACTCAATGAAAAAAATGACAGATGACCCAAACGACTATGACATAACATAATATGACTAGTGGACTCTGAAACAAATGCAATTCTCTTAGATTGTACTTGGCTCTGCTCAGGCATGTGTAACAGATAGATCCCATTCATCTCATGGCCACTCCCAATCACCTTCTAAGATTCCATGTCCTGAAAAACACAATATAAAGGAAAAAATGTCACACTGCAATTCAGGGATTTAGTCAAATTACTAACTGAAATCAAATTAGTATTAAGTTTAGGTACATGAAGAACAGATGATAAGGTTAGGGCATTAGAGGCCTTACTATCTCCCTTTTCCATGATAGGGGCTAGGGAGCCATTAGCAAGGGATATCTTACCCCGGCCAAAAAGTTGGTAAGAGGTGAATAACTGTAAAACACTAGTCATATGGTCAGAAGCACCAGAATCAAATATCCAAGGGGTTTTATGAGTACATGAGACAGAAGCATGATGTGCAGTGGCACGAATACCTGAGTGAGCACATGTAGAGGAAGGAACAGTCTCTGAAGGAGCTATAGCACTGGACTCCAAGTGACTGATGATTCAGCCATACTTCTCATATTCAGCTTTAGTGGCTGCAAGTTGTTCTCCCATTGACTTCTCTCCACCCTGTCCTTGTTCGCCTTGTGAAAAGGTGGCTACATTTGCATTTCCACCTTTTCTAGTTTCAACCCTTTTCCCACCATTTTCTTTCTTGAATGTTGTAGAAACAAGATCTAGATGCAGCTTCCAACATGTGTCTTTAGTGTGTTTAGGCTTCTTGTAGTATTCACAGATAACATCTTTCTTCCCAATGCTAACCTTTGGCTTCATCCCCGCATTAGCATAGTGATCAACCTGTGGCTCAACATACTGAACTTGTCTTCTACTCTCCTCACTACTAACCATAGCATATGCCTGAGACAAAGTCACCTCATCCTTTGCTAAAACATTCTGCCTCACAATATCATACTCCGAGTTGAGTCCAATGAGAAACTCAAAGACCCAATTTCTCTCCACCAACCTCCTATATATTTTTGCATCCTTTATGCAACCCCAAACAACAGTCTCCATCAAATCAATCTCTTGCCAAAGAGATTTCAGCATAGAGAAGTAGACTACTAAGGACTTCTCCCCCTGTCTAAGATTATTCACATCATGCTTCAATTTCTAAGCCCGAGTAACATTAAGCTTTTGGGAATATGTGTCTATGACACTATCCCACACTTCTTTTGCAGTTTCTATCCATAGGTAATGCTGACTAATGTGTGATTGCATAGAATTCACTAACCAACCCACTACTATGTAGTTTTCTTGCATCCACCTTTCATAGGTAAGATCATCCTCCTACGGTTTCTTCTTGCTCCCAGTAATATAACTCCATTTTCCTCTACTACAGACATGTACCTTGATAGATTGAGACCACGCTAAATAATTGGTCACATCTAGCTTTACAGTAGTCACAGCCACAAAAAGATTCTCCACTGACCCCCCATGTCCAAACCCAGAATTTGTAAACTATTTGGTCTCTCCTCCAGTTTGCTCCATTGAGTAAACGGATGCAAACGAAAATCAAATTAGGGCTTTACTAGGCTAGATTTACTATTCTAAGCAAAGAACAACCTCTCAACCACCCAAAATTTGGGTTTCACAGGGTCCTACGGGATGGGGAGAAAAAGAGAAACTTCAACCGCCCCTTCCAGAGATTCCAGAATTCAATCCAACCAAAACCACCCCTAATAGAAATCAAAAGGCTTACCTCTGATCCCCAAGCGCCTGGTTCAAACTGTCTCTACAACCAATAACAAGGTTTCTCCAATTATATAGGGTTTTCGGGAAAAATCTCCAAGAATCTACCCTGGGCTTCAACTAAGGATGAAAAACCTCCAAAAAACTTCCTGACAGGGTTGCATAAGTAGCTGATTGATTAACCAATCAGTTCTCCATACACACTATGTGTGGGCAAAGAAAAGAGAAAAAAGTCGAAAGTTAGAACCCGCTCTGATACCAAGTTGAAAATTACACCTACAGTAATTCAGATAATGCAAGAAAAGAAGAAAAGAGAGAAAGAGAAAGAATAAAAGAAGTTTCAGCAATAGGTTGTGGAAGAAGAAAAGAAGGGAAGAGAGGAAAGAAGAATTTGAACCTCTCTCTCCAGCCCCCTTTCATCACTTTTATTAATAATTCTAAGTCTGAGTACAATTACTTAGATGCCCTTAATGGGGCAGCCAGCACTAAAGAAATAATTAAAGAAAATAAAAGAAGGCCCTTAACTAAGAAACATAACTTTTAAACACTACTTAAAAAGAAATAAAGAACAGTAGGGCCCATTCGGTCTATTCTCACTACAGGGCCTAAGTCATTAAACACATCAGATTTAATATATGTATATATATATATAATGACATAATACATGCACAAAATATATTTTATAATTTATATACATATAAAATATTATAAAATAATATGTGTCACCCATTGGATTTAAGCAGGATGGGTAAACTGGAGTGATGCCTTTGGAGTTTTATGTGATAGTCGAGTACCACTTAGATAAAAAGGAAAATTCTATAAAACAGTTGTAATGGTTTAGTCATGTCTATATGCTGAGATGGCTGACTGGAAAAACTAGAAATGATAGGATCAGAAATGAAATAATTTGTAGGAACTTAGGTGTAGCTCCAATAGGTGAAAAAAAAATGAGAAAAAGTAGACTAAAATGGTTTAGTCATGTCTATAGAAGACCTTTGGTGAAGCGGAAACAATTCTTGGGTTCCTCATTGAATAGCCTATCCAAATGGGTGTCTAGGAGTGCTAATGGCCTAGCTGACTCCTTAACTAAGGCTGGAGTAGAGAAAAATCACCTTGAATAGGGCTGTCCAAGACCCAGAAGGGGGGGAACTTCTTAGAGCTCTGTTTTGGAGTTGATTTTGCTCTTGGAATCCTGTTGTACTTTGTTTAAGCCTGGAGCTTTTTAAGCAATGGTTTCCTAAGGCAGCCCAGTACACAAGGTTCCTGTCGATGCGGGGTCTGGGGAGGGACAAATGTAAGCAGTGCTTTCCCCTTTACTGAAATTTATCTGGTGTCTATCAAAAAAAAAATGTGCATAGAAAACCATCAACAGCACCCGTAAGAAAAAGTGATTTATTACAAGTTGAAGGGGCTAGAATGGCAAAGGGTAGACCGAAAAGGACATGGGTAGTAGGAAGAAATGATTTAAGCACAAATAGTTTAACAATTGACATGGCGTTAAACAGAACAGAGGGGCAGAACAGGATTCGCGTAGCTGACCCCATATAGTTGAGATAAGGCTTGGATGATGATGATGATAAAATTAAACATATATGTGTGTTGTGTGTGTGTTATATAAAAAAATTGCAGGCCTCGGCTGGGGCGGGCTGAAAATGCTCACCCTAAATATAACTTGATGAAACACAGAACAGTGCAGTTATTGCATGTACAAGATGACAAGAAGAAAGGAATAGTCTGTGAGTTGGACATAGAAAAGGATTAAACTTGGTAGTTTGGCATTTTCTTGACAAACTCATCAAAGTCATTTTGGATCAATATGGGCAGGAGAGTCTATATAACTTGGTGTAGGTTTTAAGTGACATTTTTCCTGAAGAACTCATCAAAGTCATTCAGGAAGGGGTTTTAATTTCTCTTCTCTCCCAGTGATTGTTCATCACCTGTCTTTATACCTTCTTTTTTTCTTAATAAATTTTTTGCTTTATTATAAAAAAAATGTCAGTTCCAGATCAAAATGGATAGACTGCATCTTCTGTCAGTGTTAGTCAACGGATCTGCAAAAGATTTCTTCACTGCATTGCAAGGGCTCCATTGAAAATAGCCATTTAATTAACAAAACAGCATTAAAATGGAATTGCACCAGGTGCTGGTGATGCAACTGCAATCCATTGAAAATATTATCACATTTTGTAAGGATGAGGATGTACATGGAATCAGAACCACCCCCCCCCCCTTTTTTTTTGCTGCTTCATGGGCCTACATGATGGGGAGAAGCCCATCCCCCATACCCATAACCCTCCCAACCCTGGTGGCGATGGGATTTGATCCCAAGTCTCTGCTGCAACTAGCCAGAGGACTTGCCAACTGAGCAACCACTAGTTGGTTGGAATCAAAAATCTGATAGCATTGATTAATGCTTTGATAAGTAATACAGTTATTTTTACTGAACCAATGAAAGAATGAAGTATTTACAACATTACAAGCATCCCAATGATAGGCAGGTTTTCCACCAGACCCTATAGTCCATGACCTTTACAATTGAGTGTTTACAACATACAAGAAGTAAAATGTAACCTTAAGGTTAAAAGAAGATGCACATGAAACAGTAACGACATAACAATTGTAGACTACGTAAAAACCAAAAGAAAATAAAGATCCAATACACTGCTGGAGATGGATATACTAACAGTTATATAGCTCTCTTCTTTGAACTCTTGGCAAACTCCTAGCAATAGTGAATCTAGCTTTTGAAGCGTCTTTGCCAGCCAAGCCTGAGAGGATAATAAGAATATGGAGGTAAATAAATTATCTAACATTGTTTACATAGGCAAACATTTAAAGAAATATTATATACACATATATATATCAAAAAGAACAGCCATCCTTGCACGAACAGCATAGCTTTGCTAAGAAAAGCATGTACCCAGATTGAGAAATATGGAATCAAATTTAAGAATCATTGATCTCAACCCTGTCAAATTCTGAAGGCCACTGGCCATTCTTTTACTTCTATTGGTAAATGATTTTACCATGATAAACAAGAAGGATACTATAAACATCTAATACAAAGCTAGGACCCACATGGCAAATAGGCAAACTGAGAAAGTAAATGATTTGTTGTTCTAGTACATGGTGCATCAGTTAAATAGCTCTACAGAAGGTAGACATTTCCAAATGTTTTTTTTTCTTTTTTTTTTTTTTTGAAGACTGGATTTCTTAATAGTAACTAATTGTAGGAAATTTTCACCTCTACACCACGGCTCATCTCTTGTATGGCTGAAAGCTCGGAAAAACTATCCAAGAGCTGCAAATACTCTGACAGAACTTGAAATGCCTACAAAGCATATTTCGGAAAAGGATGGATCAGCCAATATATGCAAAAGACCCATATGCAACAGATGCCAGAAATAAAAAACAGAAAGAGAACCAGCAATTATGTATTATCAAAAATAAAACAAATGAACATAAAGAACATACTTTACAGTAGTTTCCTTCCTCAACATGGGTTTCAAGTGCCACTTGCATGTCCATTGCATGACGAAGTTCTGTTAGAATTGGAACCAAATCCTGCAAGTTTGCAACATCCCATCAATCCCAGTCTCGCAAAGATCAAGTTACCTAAGAATATCCTGTAACCAAGAGAGTCGGAAGTCTAACTAAGAGAGGAAAATTGGCATGGAACATTGCTCCATCAGCATTTTCTAGGTGCATTTTGGCAGGAGAGGAATGCAAGGATATTCAAGAATAAAAGTAGCTCTAAATTTTGGGGAAAATGTTTTCTTGGCTTGCTAAGAAAAATTGTTTGAATAGAAATTACAATTCCTTTTTTAGTATATGATAATCTTTTTGCAAAGCAGGGTTGGGAGTACAGGACTGCATGGTCAGTGATAGTAATATCCCTGTGTACAGTTAGAAACATTAACTGATGAAAAACTGAGATCATGAAACATTAACTGATGAAAAACTAAACCAACAGTTAGAAGATTAGTTGGAAAAAGTAAGAAGCCAGATATATATACACACACACACGAAGCCAGATATATCCACATTAACTTTTAAAAAGCCTAAACATATGATGGCAGACAAAATTGATGGTAAGTATACACGATACATGATATTCCTAAGGTTCTCAGAGAAGGTAAATACCAGAAGTGCTTGTTTCTTTCTGGATTTTGAAGTAACAATAAGATCCCTTGATACCTCATGCATCGAAGAGATCAGGTGCCTTCTCCCATTCTGCACATAGTCACATGAACAACTACAGTCAAATGTAATATCTCTAGTGCGTAAGAGCCAGCAAGGAGAAAGAGTAGCATTCTTGATCATTATCATTTGCTCCAAGTTATCCTTCCATTAAAAGGTTACTGATACATTGAAAACCCCCTCCCCCAAAAAATAGAAATGCTTACCATGCAAATAACATTTGCAACCTTCAAATCTTGTTCCAATTCCCTCACCAGATGCATCCCCTTCACTGACCAAAAATAAGTATCAAACACCCACTTAAAGTTGAAACTGTTATAATCTTGAACTAAGATTGCTGACTCCCAGTATAACCAGTTACTGATAAAACAAAAGAACTAATACAATTTGAAGCGTGTCTCAGTTCACGGACGAAAATGAATAAGCATCCCACCAACGCATACAAGACCTTTTTCAAGTTGGCAAGCGAACTTGAAGCAACTTCTCAATGGATGCAAAGATCACAAATGTTATGGCTGATGCTTTGGCTAGGTAAGGGATTCATAGGGAACTTGGGCTCAAATGCAAATAGCAAAAAAGGTTTCATTACCAATCAAAGAAATAAATAAGATATATGTAAATCATAAATCTATAAACAAATTAAAAATTGATCCAAGGAACCTGATACGAAACTTACCCATTTCTTCATGGTGCTCCATAACATGGCGTGATAATCTCTCTGCTATCCTATCCAGTTGTGCTAATCTTAGAGTGGCCTATATAAGAACATGATACAAAATGAAGTTGGATCATGAACCAAAAATGATGTTGGCACACGAGATAATGGGCAATAGAACATTAAATTATTTCTCTATAAATTACATAAGATGAGGGATGATAAAAATAGAAAAAAGCAAATCATTGTTTAAATTTCAGCAGGCAAGAACAAATGCCAACCCTTTTAAATCGTCTGATCTTCAGGTGGCCTGAGCTAAAGAGGAGTACTATTATGGAAACTGGTTCCTTTTGTAGTATGTTGAAGGATTTGGCAAGAAAAAAATAGAAGGATATTTCAGGAGGAAGCAAAAGATAAGTTGAGTTTAATTGGACATATGGAAAGGCAGTTAGCTTTTTGGTTCAAGGCATACAAGGAGTTCTCAAGCATTTCTTTCTCTCACTTGCATAATTATTGGCACCAGATTATTGTGGATAAAGATTTTGTAATTGCTGCTCCATAGTTGTAAGGATCTTAAAGCGGCCCATCATGCCCCGCCTGAGCTGTGGAGCAAAGGGGCATCTGGCTAGAGGTCTAATGGCGTTTCTGCACCATTCTAGCCAAGGCCAAATGCTTCAAGAGCTTTCTGAAGATCTACAGGATCCTGGAGCACTCTAGAGTCATGTAGAATGGTCCATTGTCTAGATGTGTCTAGACCATCCTAGGAATATTCTTTTTTATCTGCAAAATGATTTCATTCATTCAATCAGAATAAAGCATATTACATAGTGAGATTAATACAAATTAGACATTCTTTTACAAGCCAAAAATCTCATTTAAAAGTCAGCCCAAAACAGTTGTTCCTTATGCACCCCTTTTTTAGCCAAGTAGTGGGTGATCCCATTTACTTTCCTCTTTACCCATGTAATGGTTGTCCCCAACTCCCTTGCTATGCTCTTTATTTCTCTTATAGTGTGTCTGTGCATCCATATTCCAGGGCTATTATCACTCATCCAGGATATCACCAATTTGGAATCCCCCTAAACCTAAAATGACAACTACTTTTCAATGGATTCCAAGGGCTGCAAATGGGTTGGTTGATTCCTCAGCCAAACAAGGGGTAAATAGGGAGCAACTGTATTGGGCTCAATTGTAATTTTTGTTCTAAAGGGGTAATTCTATCCCTTTATTGGACCTTCATTGGACATACCTGTTTATATTAATGAATCGAAATCATGTTAATTATCAAAAAATAAGCCACATTGTTTTGCTATCCTCATTCCTTGTAGTACCATGGCTTCTGCTCTTAGTGAATCCCCTACTCCAAATGGGCCTGAATATATGATTGTCGCTCTACCCCCTGCATCCCTAAGACCCCACCATCCCATATGGTTGCGATAAGGCTTAGACGATGGTATGAGGATGATGATTCTCTTCTGAGTTGATTTTTGCTTAGAACCAGGATGGGCTTGGGAGTTTATGTTTTTTATTCTCTATCAATGTCTGCTGGGTCTTTTTGTATAGTATGGGCAAAGTTTTTCTCTTCATAAAACTCGTGAATATATACTTTGAATACAATACTTTCCTTGCTCTCAAAAAATAAAACAAATGAATAATCTGATATTACAGTAGTTTCAATGACAACCTTGATAGGATTATCTTGACTTTACTGTTTCCTTGGGATAGTGACTTGATTACAGAAAAACATACTTGATAAGTACTTCTTTTAGACTCAAAAAAATTCACTTCTGTTCAAAAAATATTATAATTCTTTGAAATTAAAAATATTATATTTAATGCACTTTTCTTTCTACCATCAAAAAGGAAATTATATCAATGCATCCCAAACTTATTATCCTGAAATAAATAACGAAATACAAGAAAAAGATATGCCAAAAGAAAGTGTCATAAAAGAACCATGCAGCATCAAACTGAGATCAAATCTGGAAAAGCATAAATTTGATACCTTTTCCTCAAAATAGGTAAGATCATTCTCTTCAGATGGTATATTCTCCAGAACATGTCTAACTGGATCAAAATCCTGCTTACATGGAATTATAGCAGCATTTAACCACAATAAAGAAACTGAAAAATCAAAAGTAATACAAATCAAATATGGGGTGGATTGGATTCCACACAAAAACAGAAAACATAATAAGTAAAACCTCTTTATAGAAGTCCTCCTCTAGTTCTTCAATTATTTGACTAGGTGATCTGCTTCCATATATTGAAACCAATTCTTCAGAACTTGATGGTAGGTTATGTCTTTGATGAGGAGGAAGTCCAGCAAGAGCTCGAGCAACAGCAGCTGCAGCTGCTGCCCGAGCAGGAACCTGCAGACAGATGATCAATAACATATTTAGCAGGTCTTACACTTCCTCATTTATCTAAACTCTTTTTCTCAATGATTGAAAAGTTACTTCATTACCAATATGTAAGCAAAATTACAGCACCCCAAAGAGAGGCACGAGGTGTGACCTCTCTTGAAAGTAAAAGAAAGTTAAGAAACCACTGTACACTATAATCAAATCATTACAAGGTTGCCCAAAAAGAGCTGTGAATGTGATGATCTGCAAGTGAGGTGATCAGGTCCAATATTTTGAGTAGAGATACCATCATTGCCTAGATGTGATTTTTGAGAGCTTTTAAGGGAGGAAACAAGACGTAACTCAGTCAGCTATCAGCAGGAAGCAGGATATGGGGGCAAAAGCATTTTTCTTGGCAAATAGGTCCAATCCTAAAAAGGATTTATCAAAGAGGTAGCACAAGGCCTTTCAGACTAGTGTGGATAATATTACTGGTGGTGCTACAATTCCCTCTTCTTCAGATGGGCCCACAACCAAGGGTGAGCCTTCTGGTATTCTTACTGAGGAGAAGGTGCAACAGTTAGTATCTACTGTTATTTCCACTGCATTTTCAATCATTGGTCTGTCCAATGAGTCTTCCTTTTATTTTCTATGGACAGATTTAAAGCGCCATGGCCGGATGGGTTCACAATAGCTTTTTACCAAGATTGTTGAGACATCCTAAAAGATGATTTGCAGTAAATGTTTAGTGAATTTTTAGGAGAGGTGTTATAAACCCAAGCCTGAATTCAACTTTCATTGCCTCGGTGCCCATGAAAGTTGTTGCAGCCCATCCTCAAGATTTCAGGCCAATTAGCTTGGTGAGTAGTTTGTACAAAGTTACAACCAAGGTTGTATCTTTTTTTATATATAAATGAGAGTAGTTTTATTAATTCAAATAACGAAAGTACAGTCAGCCTAGGAGGACACGAGGTGTTACCTCCCCCGAGGACTGAACCATATACGCTAAACATACACAAGCCTGAAACACAATTACAAAGTAGGCCAAAACAGATCTCCCCTTGACACCCCTTGCTTGGCCAGAGAATCAGCCATTGCATTTACTGATCTGCTGACCCACCAAAACCTGGCAGTCATATTTCTTGTCATCCATTTAACTTCCTTTAACAGATCCCTGTAGCCCCAACAAGTTGTTTCTGGACTTGTCAGCCAGCCCACTACTACTTTGGAATCCCCTTCACTGTCAAATTGTTCACTCCAAGTTGACTGGCCATCTGGATACCTTGTACTGCTGCTAATAACTATGCCCTTACAGAATCACCAACACCCACTGGTCCTGAAAATAAAGACAACATGTTGCTGTCTTTGGCTCTTAGAATCCCTCCTATTCCGGATGGCCCTGGGTTACCCTGGCAGCTACCATCAAAATTCAATTTTACCACTCCATCCGGTGGGGGTTTCCATTCAGCTTGTGATTTGTTCTTTGTGGAGACTGTAGAAGCCATTGCTGCCAAGTTTCTCCTTAAATCATCAAAGGAGTAATCTGCCAACAAGTGTGAAGATTTCAGCGACGAGATTGTCCTTGTCATTATGCATTCCTTAATTTCAGCAAGACTTCTTTCCTTTTCTTCAAATATTCTAGCATTTCTCTCCTCCCATAATGTCCACAAGGTAGCGGCTCTGATACATTTCCACATTAGCTTCCCTCTTTTTGTCAATCTCCCAAAGGCAGCCGGAGTGAAAAGCAGCATTACTTCGGAGGGCAAGTTCCACCTGCACCCAAATAATGTAACAACCCAATTCCAAATATTGGCAGCAAAAGAGCATGATATCAGCAAATGGTTACAGTCCTCACCCTTCACTTTACACAAAAAGCACCAATTTGGGGACAAACACATATAAGGTTTCTTCTTTTGCAAGTTTTCCACAGTATTGATCTTATCATAATAGGCTTCCCAACAGAACACTGCTATTTGAGGGGGTATTGGCCTTGACCAAACCTCTTTAACAGGGAAGACCTGAGAGGAGGGGTTGGAGCAAAGGGCTTTAAAGAAAAGATGCACAAGTGAAGGAGCCAACCGGGGTTAAGAGACCAAACCCTCTTATCCGGGTTGGGGGGTCCAAACACACCAAGTCTAGAAGCAACAAGAGCTCTGAGACACAAAGAAATTCTTCATCCCTTAACTATCTTCAAAACCCAAAATCCCAGTTTAAAGCCAAAGGGAGAACCGGGGGGGAAGGAACCATGAAATGGGTTTCTTTTTAAAGAGGAAGATGGAATAGAGAGAAGGTAAACGGTCTTTTAGGGGTTGAGTGCTCACCCAATATCTTCCCAAAAAAGAATGGAGTTTCCAAAACAAGCATCATACCTTACAAATCTAAGGAATTTGGGGAGAATGCCAGAAATAGCCTTCCAAGGTATTGTGAGCAAAGCCCTTAGGGATACCCCCGCGTCCCAACCTGATTCAGAACAGCCATGGATACTCTTCACTACTTCATGCCACAACCTCTCCCTCCTCTCCAGGGGCCACCTCCAAAGCCACTTACCTAAAAGAGCTTCATTATTACTCACCACATTCCCTAAGCCTAGGCCTCCATTTTTGCTTCAACTCACCACCTCCCACCTAATCAAGTGATCTTTTTTCTCTTCCCCAGGTTCCCATAAGAAGTCCCTCATCGGTTTTTCCAACCTCTTTGCCTCCCTTTTAGGAAGTCTAAAGACTAACAGGAAATATAAAGGCAAGTTGGCTAAAGTTGCTTTAATCAAAGTAATTCTACCCCCCATGGAAATATAGTTTCTCTTCCAAGTTAGCCATCTTCTTTCGAATTTTTCCACCACCGGGTTCCAGAACCTACTTTCCTTTGGATTTGCACCTAAGGGAAGTCCTAGGTAGGATAGAGGCCACTAAGACCAAGTGCATTCTAACGAGACTGCTATAGACTCCATCTTCTCTCTGTTCAAATGAATTCCCACAACACAGCTCTTCTCAAAATTTATCTTCAAATTTGAGGCCCTCTCAAAGTGAATTATTAAATCCTTCAGATTCATTACCACCATCAGATCACAACCTTCACAAAAGATTATTATGTCATCTGCAAATTGAAAATGGGTTACTGAAACTCTATCTCTACCTATTCTCCACCCTCTTAAAGATCCAGCCCTATCCGCTTCTGAGAGGAGTCTACTAAAAGCATTGGCAACTAAAGTGAATAGGAAAATCATTCACCCAACCAAGGGACTTTTGTGATGAGTAGGCAATCACTAATCAAATCCTAATTGCTAATGAAAGTGTGGAGGAAATGAAGAGAGTAGGAAAGAAAAGTTTAGTTTGCATGCTAGACTTGGAAAAGGTTTATAATATGATAAATTGGTCTTTCTTGTAGGAAGTAATGAGGAGCTTTGGGTTTGGAGAAAGATAGCGCAAGTGGATAATGGGGTGAATTAGGGCATGCCATTACTCTCTATTGGTGAATGGAATAGTGGTGGATTTCTTTCCGGCTTTAAGAGGTGTGAGACAAGGGGGCCATCTCTCCCTTCTCTTTACCCTAATAGTTGAGGTCCTAGGAAAATTAATTTCTAAGGTGGATTCACAAGGTTTGGTGAGGGGGGCTGGAAGGTAGGTCGTGATGGGATACCAATTACACATTTGCAACTTGCAGATGATACAATCCCGTTTTGTAAAGGAGGGAATAGAAGGTGGATCAGGAATATCAAATTAGCAGTCCAACTTTTTTGAACAGATCCCAAATCTTAAAGTGAATTTTGAGAAAAGTTGCATTGTGAGTGTAAATGTGGATGAGAGGGAGTTGTCAGAGTATGCAAATATTTTGGGCTGTAAGATGTCTCAAAGGAAGAGTTGATTTTGTGACCCTATTGCTGAATTGCTAAATGACTTGCTTCTTGGAAGAAAAACTAGTTGTCTTTAGGAGGAATGATTACTCTTATAAGGCCCACACTAGCAACCTGCCTGTTTATTACATGCCAGTGTTCCTTAGGGTTGTGTAAAATCTTTTTTTTCTATGGGACATATTTTCTGACTGGTCAATGATCAAGAGATTGCATTAATAAGTGGTGGAGGGGTTTGTGTTTGCAGGATGATGGAGGAGAGCTTTGAAGTTGAAGTGAAGGAGTTTCTGTTTGAAGAACTAAAAATCAAGGGAGTGCTGAGTTTGAAAATCAGGGAAGTAAAGGCAATAGTGTTGCTCCAAGGTACAGATACTGTTGGAATGTTTATTTTATTTTTTATGTTTGTATTCTGCTGAGTTAGGGTCTGTTTGGTCTGGTTAAAGTACTTTTTTATCATTGTTTACATACTCTAACTTAAGTAGGGGCATAAGGGTCTTTTCCCTTTTAATTATGGTCGCCCTATATATAATAATATAAGCTAGTGCCGCCAGTCAGTAAGTTGACTTCAAAACCTTTCTCTTCTCTTCTTCCTTATTTCTCCTCTCTTCTTCTGTTAATAGATACTATAGAAATAGAAGTGATCGAATGGTTTAGGAACTTTGTGATGGAAACAAGTTCCAAAGGTAAGCAAAGAAACTGGAAGGAACCGAGTACTGAAGAAGGAAAGAGGTATGTTTTAGAATGCTGAAGGAACAGTAAAGGAGGTTATCTAGCTTTACTTGAATTCTTCGTTAAAGACAGAAAGCAGCTGGCCTGCTTTCCTGATGAAAATAGAGACTTGGATGGAAGGAAATTACCAGACAACTGAATGAATTCCTCCAATGCCTGGTAACAGCACAGCTGGAGATCTCGGTGGAGGAAAAGATGAACAAAAGCTCCAGTAAAGATGAAGTCCTGGAGTAAGAGTTTGTGGCCATGGCAAAAAGTAATCGACAGAGCAGGATGACTGGCTATCTCAGACCTGCTAATACTACAGTTGAAGTTAAAGGGCATGTTTATCTTAACACCTTTTGAGAGCAATAAAGCTATGCTTGATTTGGTTGAAGAAAGATTAGAGCTTTCAACAGTCAGTCTTCAATCTGACTTTGGCATGGCTACAATCTTTAAATGGAGCCCATTATCCAACTCTAAAGAGTTTTTTACAGAAGATGGGGTGAGGGTACGTGTTCTAGGCTTGCCTTTTCACTTGTGGAAGCAGACTGTTGCTAAATCAATTGCTCAGTTGTGTGAAGGGAGCCTTGTTGGAGTTTTCTAGGGGACCTGTGCTCAACAGCTCTCTTATTAATTGGAGCAAAGCCAGAAGAAATACCAAGGAAAGTGGAGATAAGTGTGGAGGGCTGCTTCTAGTCAGTCTGGCTGGCCTCTTCCATAGAAGCAGCACTGTGGAAGGAGGCTCGCAAGGAGGAGGATGAGAGGGTGGAAGAAGACGCCTTATGTGGCTCAAGAGGGTTGGTGACTTCAAATGGTGATAGAATTTTCACTAATGAGGTTTAGCAAAAATTGGAGAATACAAAAGAGCTGGGGCAGGTGGAAGGTCAAAAACGTGGAGAACAAGGTATCAGACTGGAGGGCAGCAGATCTTACGCTGAAGTGATAAAAGGCGGTAAGAACTCTGTTTCAAAATCAGTAAAAGAAGGGAGATGAGGGGCTTAAACCATATTAAACCAAGCAAAGGAGATCTGAACCGGTCTTATTGGGGTCAGGCATGACATATTAAAGGATCACATGCCAGGGCAGGTGATCTCGAGTGGGCCACTAAAACATACTAGGCCCATTACAGACAGAAATGCTGGGCCGAGCACTAAAGGACTTAAATTTGCCCAATCTGAGACTCGTGACTCGACTAAAAGTCATGAGCCTGATGACTCTAAAGGTGCAACACATGACTCACTTAAAGCACATGTGATTGAAGGGGGTAGCTATAATAGATGGTAAGACCCATCTATCTTTGTCCTCTTCGAGCTCTTTCTCTTGGTAACATGTTCTAGGTGCAAGTTCACCCTCAAGTACCTCCTTGCAATGGATTACAGCCAAGAAGGTGAAGCTTCTCTCACCGGACAGACAAAATCCTTTGATAAATGAGTGGTCCAGTGAAGAGGGTAGCAACGATTCAAATTCCTTTGATACAGTGAGCTTGGGAAGTGTTGGCTTGCAAGCAAAGGTGGATATGCTACAGGCAACACGGAAATACATTTTCTAGAATAAGGAGCTTTGATGGGGAGGTTAGGACTTTCAAGGGAGTTGCTACAACCTCTGAATTCAGAATCAATGCTAGTACAGGGGGATAGGACTTTCTGGTGTCTGTGATAATAGGCTAGAAAGGAGGGAACAAGGACAGGATTCTCTGGCGATTAGATTAGACAATAGTTAAACATTAACCGCAAACACCTGCTAGGGGAAAGGACATTTCATCAGTTGTAAATTCTCAGTTGCAAGATTCTAGTATTCCTTGCTCAGCTACTTTGCCTTCAGGTATGGATGTCCATTTAGTTTCTGTTACTGACCCATGTATTCAGCCTGCTGCAGATACTCTAGCATCTAACCTTGAAGGTGCAGACATGTATCCAAGGGCAGAATTGAGGGTGGTAACCAGTAGTTTAAGGAGAAGATGGCTCAAAACTTCTTGACGGGTTCAGATGAGGTGGAGAGAATTTGGAGGCTAATTTGTACAGAATTCAGGGAACTTAGACAGAGGAAAAGTTACTTGGAAGAGAGCTCTCAGAAGGAGAGGTTGTTGAAGAGGAAGGTTGTAAGGAGACAGAACCGACTCCCAAAATTGAAAAGCATGCTAAAAAGGCTGAACCTGGTGTGGGGAAGGGAGAAGTTAAAACATACCATAGGAAAATTGAAAGAGAGAGAAGTTTTAAGGTTGGGGAGGGGAATAAAGAAGAGGCAAGTTTTAAGAAGCCAGCTTTTGGGCCAACAAAGAAACTGGGTGAACTGGGGGTGGGTTGAAATGGTGGGCCTAATATTCAGGTGGGGTCGGACAAGAATGCTGAGCCTGTGGACCCTCTTATTTCTCCTGGGCCAAGGGAGAGAAAATCTTATTCAGTTGGACCCAGTTTTGAGCCCATTTCTAAGAAGCCAAGGTCACATGATCACTTAAGTCCACACGTGATCACAGGGAGGTCACATGGTTACTTAAGTCCACAAGTGACAGGGAGGTCACATGATCACTTAATGCAGCACGTGAACAGTGGGAGGGAACCTCTGATAGATGATGTTAACCGTCTATCATCTTCACCCTCGAGTTCTTCTGCTCGTTCTCGAAAGGGAGGGCAGAGTCAACACTCAAGTTGCTCCCTACAGTGGATCCCAGCGAAGACCCTGAATCGGCTGTCGCCTGAGAGGCGGAATCCAGGAAGCATCAAGCAGTCTGTGTTAGAAAGGCTAGAATCTGGCGTTTGGCCTGGAGAAGAAAGCAGTAGTGATGAGGACTTTGAGTCAGATGGAGCCTTGAGTCTGGGTAGTCTCGATCCGTGCACAAGACAAAACTTGATAGAAACAGGAAGCTTGAATACAGAGGTTCTGTTCTTAGAAGAAGAGGGGACTATTGCAGACTATTCCAAGGAAGAAAGAAGTACAGGAGGCGCTGCAAATGCTGGACAGTTCCTTCTATCTCAAGCTGAGGAAGTCAATGTAATCTCTCAGGGCTCTCGGGATTTAAATGGAAAAACTCAAGCCTCTCTATTGAACTTGGATAAGGATGAACCAGAAAGGGGAGTACTGGAGTCGGGTCTTCAAGGGAGTAAGTTAGATGTTGCTGTTAACTTTACCATGAACACTTTACAAAAGTTCCCTTGTAAGGAAATGACACCAGACTCGGTCGTCTTTGGCAAACAGTCCAGTCCTAGCTTCTCAAATGCTCTCCCTAACCAATCAGGTATGATTGTCAGTTTATTTGTGGATACTAACCAGTGTGATATGCCTGAAACAGATGTACCAGCATCCCATCCAGAATGTACGACAAAAGTATGCTTAGAGGTGGAAGAAGGGAGAGTTGGGGAAGACAATCTTGAAGAAAAGAGTAAAGAATTAGATGAAGCTTGGAGACTGGTTTGGAGACTGATTTGCACAGAGTTTGAGTTAAACAAAATTAAGAATATATGGATGGGTTCAATGAAGTGGTCATGGGTAGGGGAAAGGAAGGGGATGACCCTRTTAGAGGAGAACTTCAGACCTCATTAGTGGAGGTTTTTGGTGAGGGGGATCAGGCTGATGCAAGGGCTGAAAGGAGTGAACAGGTGGAAACATTCAATAAGAGGAGGGAGGAAAAAAAGAAAAAAGAAAAGAAACAAAGGTCAGAGGAGGAAAGATTAATTTGTGACATAGAAGGGAATTTAGAGTTTAGTAGTAGAGGAGATGGGAGAAAGGGATTGAAGTAAGGAGTTGTGGTTTAAGGTTAAGGGTGTTCTATTGGTTTGTGCCTATGAGGATAGTTAGCTGGAATGTTAGGGGTTTAGGGAGCGCAAAAAAAGGAGGGTGATTAAAGACTTACTTAAAAGGGAAAGACCTGACATTGTTATGTTGCAAGAAACAAAGTTGTCAGAGCTGGATAGAAGATGGGTGAGGAGTATGTGGAGGTCTAGAGGAGTAGGATGGATTTCAGCCCCATCTTGGGGAGCCTCAGGGGGGATTGTCACACTTTGGAAAGATGATGTAGTAGAGGTAGTGGAGGAGTTAATAGGGAGATTCTCAGTTTCCACCAAATTTAAGAATGTAGAGGATGACTTCACTTGGGTGTTAATTAATGTCTACGGTCCCAATAATTATAGAGAAAGGAATGACGTGGGAGGAACTGTATGCAATTCAAGGTTTATGGGAAGGTCCATGGTGTTTGGGAGGGCATTTTAATGTGATAAGATTTTCTAAATAAACTAATAACTCCCAACAAACCATCACAACTAGCATGAGAAAKTTTAATAGCTTTATTGCTGATTGTGAGTTAAAGGAGATCCCACTAGTGCAAGCTCGATTTACTTGGTCTAACTTACATGAAGTGCCCTTGTGGTCGAAGTTGGATATATTTATCTTTAATGTTGACTGGGAGAACTATTGGGGAAACTTGGTGTCTAGAGCTTTGCCTAGGGTGACCTCAGATCATTGTCCTATAAGAATAGGTGTGGAAGATTTTATCAGTGGACCTAGACCCTTTAGGTTTGAAAACATGTGGCTAACCCACCGGGATTTTGTGAATAAAGTAAAATTTTGGTGGAATGAGGAATTGAGGGGGACAAAATGGAAAGGGGTAAAATTTCACAAGAAACTACAAAGGATAAGAGCCAAAATAAAAGTTTGGAATAAGGAACATTTTGGAAGACTTGAGGAGCAAAAAGTGAATCTAATCTCTAGGATAGAAGAGTTGGATGAAAGAGAGGCTCAATCTAGAATGGAGGAGGGGGAGAGAGTTCTGAGGGGACAGTTGAAGAAGGACCTAGAAGATGTCCTACTGAGGGAAGAAATAAGCTGAAGGCAGAAATCGAGACATAAATGGATTAAGGAAGGTGATGGGAATACTAAGTTTTTTCATGATGTAGCAAATGGGAGGAGGAGAAAAAATTTTGTGTCTAACCAGGATGATATTGCTAGGAAGTTTGTGGAACATTTCAAATCGATTTACAGAAGACCCTTGGAAGAGAGGAGGGAAATCRAAGGGATTGATTGGTCAAGGTTGGAGGAAGATTAGGTTAGGTGGTTGGAAAGAAACTTTGAGGAAGAAGAGATTAGGAAGATGGTGTTTTTGATGGACAGGTCCAAAGCTCCAGGACCAGATGGTTTTACAATGGCTTTTTACCAGGATTGTTGGGAGGTGATAAAAGATGATCTTTGTTAGGTTTTTAATGAGTTYGCAGAGAAGCATATAGTCAGTCGAGGCATTAATTCCACATTCTTGGCCCAAGTTCCAAAGAAAGCTGATGCTCTCCATCCCAAAGATTTTAGGCCAATTAGTTTGGTGACTAGTATTTATAAAATCCTGACCAAGGTCTTGTCTTTAAGGATTAAAGATGTAAATAGACTGGGCCGAATGGGTCCTAGTATCTTCTCTTGTAATATTTTTTCTATTTTCCTGTTAGCYAATRKGCCTCTCTTAATGGGCCTGTTATTTCTTTTTGTTTGATCTCTTTATGTTACTGCCTAGCTGGCCACCCACTTAAGGACATACTTGTAATTATTTTAACATTAATTTTTAGTAAAAAGGATTAGAGAAGAAAGGGAAGGATTATTCGAACCTTTCTTCTTCTTCCTCCTTTTTCTCTCTAATTTTTCAAGTTTACACCTATTTTTGAGGACTGATTTACATCTTGGTATCAGAGCAGGTTTATTTCTTCCTTCTTTTCTTCTTCCTCTTTTYCCATACACCCTTAGATTAAGAGAGTGTATGGAGAGATAGATTCTCTATAGCCCAGAGGATCTCTGGCCTAGTTGGTAGAGGGTTTGGAGAGTTTAAATCTGGATGGATATTGCTAAAAAGTGGTGTTGTTCTGTTGCTGCTCAAAACCCTAGCCGACTAGAAGCTTTGGGTGTGGCGCTCTATGCTTGGGAGGTGTCTTTTGACTCCTAAAGGAGGGTGGTTCAGGTTTGGAAGAGATTGGGAATCTCTGGTAGGAGCGGTTGCATCTTCTCTCTTCCTCCCCAACAATTGGACGGAGTAAAACCCTAGTTTTCAAGCATCTGGGTTCTGGTTTGACTTCAAATAAGTTTATATAGACCAAATTTAGTGTCGATTTCCGACCTTGGCTCGGTAGATTCCGTTTTGACTGGTGTGACTACAATCAAGCTAGATGGGACAAATTATCTTGCTTGGGCACAGTCTATAAGAATTTATGTCTGTAGTAGAGGAAAACTCGGGTATCTCACAGGTAGTAAAGTGAAACCCGAAGAGACAGACCTTGAATTTGAGAAATAGATGCCGGAGAACTATACAGTCATTGGATGATTGGTCAACTCTATGCAACCTCATATAAGTCAGCATTATCTCTAGATGTCTTCGGCTAAGGAGATATGGGACAGTGTTATTGAGACCTATTCATAGAAGTTGAATGTAGCCAGAGTCTACAAGTTGAAAAGTGAAGTGAAGAACCTAAGACAGGGGGAGAAGAGTGTAGCAATCTACTGAAATCCCTACGGCAAGAAATTGATGTTATAGAGACAGTTGTATGGGAGAGTAAGAATGATGCTGAAATGTATAGGAAGTTGGTGGAGAGAAATAGGGTGTTTGAATTTCTTACTGGACTCAACCCTGAGTTTGACATCATTAGGCAAAATATCCTGGCCAAAGATGAGGTTACTCTTTCCCAGGCATACGCTATGATAAG
>NW_010729227.1:266303-284504 GCF_000365185.1 Nelumbo nucifera | reverse complement strand
CTGGTTAAATAATCCGGAGGATGTCACTTGGGGCTACAAAAATGAGTTAAAGAAATTCAAATGGCTGACAAGAAATATGTCTATAACAGTACAATGGGTTGGGAGATCAGCTAATGCTTTTGCTGATGTCTTGGCAAAACAAGGGATAAATAGGGAAACATTGTTCTGGGCACAATTGTAACTAGTGTTTTAATTTCAACATTCATGTTTTCTCTATTCTAGTTTGTGTATTTGCTGTTTGGAGAGGCTGCTCCTCGCGCCTCTAAGGGGATCTTCTTGTATCTATTCATTATTTTAATGGAATTGATGTTATTTATCAAAAAAAAATTGAGAGAGAGAGAGAGTAAAAAGAAGAAAAGAACTGAAGTGCAAAGGTTAATTTCTAACATTGAAGGTGATCTTGAGTTTAGCGGAAGGGAAGAGAGGAGGAAGAACTCTAGGTAATGAGCTTGGTTTAAGGAGGGTCTAAATTTAAAGTATAGCTATTTATCAAACAAAAAAAATAAGTATAGCTATGAAATTTGTCAGTTGGAATGTGAGAGGGTTGGAAGTGTTAGAAAAAGGAGGCTGATCAAGGATCTACTTAAGAAGGAAAAGCCTGATAATTGTGATGATGCAAGAGAAGAAGCTCTCTAATCTGGATGGAAGATGAGTCAGAAGCTTTTGGAGGTCCAGGGGTGTAAGTTGGTCCTTAGCTCGAGGGATGAGGTAATGGAATCTGTGGAGGAATCAATAGGTAGATTCTCCGTTTCCATTAAATTCAAGAATGTGGAGGATGGTTTCTGTTGGGTGCTTACTAATGTATATGGCCCTAATACCTACAGATAAAGGAATGAAATGTGGGAGGAATTTATGTAATTCAAGGTTTATGGGATGGTCCTTGGTGCCTGGGAGGGAATTTTAATGTCACAAGATACAAAAGGAGTAACAACTTCCTATAGTCAATTACAACGAGCATGAGGAAATTTAATGGCTTTATAGAACTCTGTGAGTTGAAGAAAATCCTGTTTTTGTAAGCTAGATTTATGTGGCCTAATCTCCAAGATAATCCTCTATGCTCGAAGTTGGATAGGTTCCTCTTCAACCTAGCCTAAGAGAATTACTGGGGAAATATGGTTTCTAGAGATCTACCTATGCCTAAGTTCATTTCTAACCATTGCCCCATGAAGACTGGTGTGGAATCCCTAATTAGTGGACCAGACCGTTTAGATTTGAAAATATGTAGCTAACTCATCCGAACTTTGGGTGTAAAGTGAAGGAATGGTGGAATGAGGAATTAAGGGAGATAAAGTGGAAAGGAATTATATTTCATAAGAAGTTGAAGAGACTAAGAATCAAGTTGAAGGAGTGGAATATAAATCATTTTGACAAGGTTAAAGAACAAAAAATGAATCTAATCAAACAAATTGAAAAGTTGAACAAGAAGGAATCCCAAGGGTTGTCAAGTGAACAAGATAGAAGAAGGCAGCTGAAAAAGGACTTAGAAAATGTATTACTCAGAGAGGAGATCTACTAGAGGCAGAAATCAATGCATAAGTCGATTAAGGAAGGTGATAGGAATACTAGATTCTTCCATCATCTAGCAAATGAAAAGAGGAGGAAGAACCTAGTGGCCAAATTAGAGATAGAAGGGCAAGAGATTACCACTCAAGATGAAATTGCTAGAATCTTTGTGGATGATTTTAAATCCATTTTTAGAAGGTCGTTGAATGAGAGGTTACCATGGGAAGGGTTTGAGAGGCCAAGATTGGGAGAGAAAAAAGCAAGGTGGTTAGAAAGGAATCTTACAAAAGAAGAGATTAAGAGAGCAGTGTTTATGATGGATAGATCTAAGGCATCAAGCCCGGGTGGTTTTACAATGGCTTTCTATAAAGATTGTCGGGATGTTTCGAATGATGATTTATGTAATACTCTTAAGGAATTTGGTCCAAGAGTCAATGCCACTTTTTTTGCCCTAGTCCCTAAGAAGCATGATGCTAGTAACCCTAAGGATTTCAAGCCAATTAGTTTGGTGACTAGCATATACAAAATCTTAGCTAAGGATTTGTTTCCGAGGCTTAAAGCAATTCTCCCTTCCTTACTCAGCCAAGCACAAGGGAGACAAATAACTTATTAGATCTTGATTTCTAATGAGTGTGTTGAGGATATGAGAAGATCTAAAAGAAAAGACTTTATTTATAAGCTATATTTGGAAAAGGCCTATGATCTGGTGGATTGGCATTTCCTTCTACAAGTATTGAGAAATTGTGCCTTTGGGGACAAGTGGTGTTATTTGATCTTTTGTTGTGTTAGTTCCTGTTGTTACTCTATCCTAGTCAAGGGCATGATCAAGGATTTCTTCCCAGCTTGTACAAGCATTAGGCAAGGGAACCCTCTTTCACCTTTCCTCTTCACTTCAATAGCTGGTGTGTTTAGTAGAATGATCTCAAAGGATGACAAGGAGGATATAGTAAAGGGGTGGAGAATAGGCAGAGATGGTAATTCCAATTACCCGTCTCCAATTTGCAAATGATTTACTAAATTTCTATGACGGGGGTGATCTTGAGAAGGTGAAAAATCTTAAGGAGTTGGTTAGAAGCTTTGAGTGGTTTCCAATTTGAGAATCAATCTTGGATAGAGTTGTGTGGATGGTGTCAACTTAGAGATTAGTGAGGTGGAAGGAGGGTTTCTGGCTTGTCTCGGCTTGTCTCAAAAGAAGTGTGAAAGAGGTAAGAGGGAGAGAGACAGCCGCAACTCCAACGCCGTCACCATGGTTGTATGCATAGTCGCGGTAAGGGTATCTCTTCATCGGCTCTACCGTACAAGAGGACTCCACCCTCTTGGCTGAAGATCTCTGCTCCGGATGTTGAGGACAACATCTACAAGTTCGCGAAGAAGTGTTCGACTCCTTCACAAATTGGTGTCATTCTTCGTGATTCTCATGGTATAGCTCAACTCAAGAGTGTAACTAGGAACAAGATCCTGTGTATCCTAAAAGCTCATGGGCTTGCCCCTGAAATCCCTGAGGATCTGTACCACCTCATCAAGAAGGTTGTTGCCATCCGGAAGCATCTTGAGAGGAATAGGAATGATAAGGATTCCAAGTTTAGGTTGATTCTGGTCGAGAGCAGGATCCACCGTCTTGCTCTCTACTACAAGAGGACAAAGAAGCTTCCACCCGTTTGGAAATACGAATCAACCACTGCAAGCACTCTTGTGGCGTAGTGTGGATATTTTTTGTGCTGATAGGAATTCTATGGACATCGTAGACTACAATCACTTTAATTTAGAAAGTTGATGTGTTGTGTTGAAACCGAAAGGGTAGTTAAGATTAGAAAGTTGGTTGTAGCAACTTCTTTAGGATAAGAAGAAAGATTTTGATTTTTATGAACTAGCTGCTGCTATGCATTCGTTATTTTTTATCTGCTTTGATAAGGTTCTTTCGAATTTTTGAAGTTATTTATTACCCAACAAAGGTTTAAAATTTAAATTATTGTGAAAATTTAAAAAAAAAACAAAAATTAGTGAGGTAGAGGCTATTGCAAGATGCTTAGAATGCTTCATTTCTTCCTGGCCAATGACCTATTTGGGGCTTCCATTAGGAGAAAATCTTAGGGAGAATAGTTTCGAGTGCCCAATGGTAGAGAGGTTTCAAAAGAAGTTGACTTTGTGGAAAAAGAATTACATCTTGTTGGAGGACAGAATCACTTTGATAAGAACCACACTTGCTAACGTACCAACCTATTTCCTGTTTGTCCTTAGGATTCCACCTGGGGAAGCCAAAATATTGAAGAAATTGATGAGAGATTTTCTTTGGGAGTTGGGTGAAAGTAGGAAGGACCATTTGACAAAGTGGGAGGTGGTATGTCAAAATAAACAGGGGCTCCACCTTCTACTTTTCTTTTATTTTAGTATTTGTTCCCTAGGTTTTCTTGATCTAAAACAGGGACTCCACCCCCTTTTTCTTCTTGGGTTCTTTTCTTTTCTTGGTCTGAAACAGGGGCTACACCCCCTTCAGCTCTTTTAAGTTCTAACTTGTAAGTTGTAACTCTAATATTTTGTTTAGCCTACTTGAAGCAAGACATAGGCACAAAAGTAAGTGCTGAGGTTTGTACGTTAATACATAAAACCAAAAAAACTAGTTCAGAAGGGGCAGAATTCATGGTATGTTGTAGCCTCGCCTTAGCACCTTAAAAACTATGTCGTATGGTATGGTTAACGATACAGAGGATAGATAACTAGAAGATCATAATGTAGTTTATTTTGAGTTAGAGGTCGTTGCTGATGCAACAGGTTGTTCTGTTGCTGTCCAAATCCACCACATTCGATTTGATCAGATTATGCAGTGACAAAGGGATCTAAATATGCTTCTATTTCCAGAAGAAGCTTGTTAGACCTCTAGAAATGCACTTAAGCATTAACATTTTGTTAGTATGCTTGAGACAGTGCACCATAATCATAAAGATCTGTAACAATTTAACTTCTGTACAATTTCAATCTCTTCCTCCTTGCTCGAAGCAAAGCTATTCATTGTAAACATTTTAAGTTTTCAATCAGTATCAAGTAATTGACAAGTAAATCAATTCAACAATAAACTCCTTGGGAGAAAAAAGACATTCAAGCTTCAGTTTGCTAGTTGCAGTTTTCCTTGTAGTTTCCAAAACAGATAATTAATAGAAAATGATTCAACATTTCATCATAAGACAGATTAGTTCACTTTAGTCTTTCATGGATACCCCATACCTCTTATCAGAATGCAAATTGGTTCAGTTTAATCTTTCACAGACCATGTTAGTCATCTGACCTTAAAACCAGTAATAATGCACTAAACTACCTATGAAACTATAACGACACATTATTTGAACAAGGGAATTGCTCAGCCATCATAATTCAGTTTCCAGAAAGTTGACTTGCAAGTTTAATAGCGATGATCAATATCTAAGCTCCAAAATACAATTAGATAGAGTGTGTCAGTGTACGAGTGCGTGAGTGAGGGAAAGAGAGAGAGACAGTTGGAGAACAACGCTCTTACCTCTGGTCGATCAGAAGTAGAGGGGAGAAGTCCCAGAGATCTGGCGGATCGGACTGAACTGAGTATCTTCTCTCCAACTTTAGATAAATCCATTCCTCCTCCTTGAACAAAAAGGAAAGGAAGGAAGAAAAAGAAACTAGGGCTCTCAAAGCCCCCAATTAAACGTCCATCAAATACGGAAGAGTTTTCCTCAGAGCTACGGAATGCAGACGAACCAGGCTGCATTTCAACGCACGGCCCCAAGATCAAGCGAGATAAGCCCCATTTCAATCAAACACCAATGCGTGCATCTGAATCAGAGTTCTGTACAAAGGCGCACGATAGCGAAGTAGGTTCGATGAGAACACCTGTAACGAATTTTGCATTTGATTATGTATTTTCAGTTCTGATACTCGCGGGAATGATCAGAATATCAGATCCGATCGTTGTTGAATGCGGACTGTTGAGACTCGAGACATAGAGATAAAATAAAAAGTTAGTCGGTCTCTCTGGTGTGGTACCAGTGGTTAACTGTTTGGGTTTGGTGGAAACTCTCGTATGTCCTTCCTTCGTGACTTTCTGTAGTCACTCATTTTTTACTTTTTCTGAATACGGTGCTGTTCAACTTCTACGTATATTACTTAATGATAGTGAGTACTAAGTAACGAATCCCCTACGGTTTTAATCGTAATATTGGCCAATGTGGCGTATCCTGATTGTTTAATGTAATATTCTCTTAAACTCACGATGAATTTCTTGCATTTCTCCTAAACTTTAACTTTTTAAAACTCCAAAAGCTCACCTTCGGCTAGATTTCTGTTGTTTTAATGTTGGTGATTTTACACATAAGGATTTAATTATTTTACATGACCAAAATATCCTTCAATGGTCAGTCAAGTTTAATAAATATTTTTTATATCAAATTTGAATCTGATTTAACACCAGGCCCGTAAATTTTAATATGCATATATGTTATTTTATGTTATATTATGTATTTATATATAAATTTTATAATATGATACTTGTAATATATATTATATATAATATTTTATATTAATAGTATATAAAACAAATGTATTAATAATATATATATATGTAATACCTTAAATGTAAAAGATCTAAACCCGATGCTTTATGTTCTAAGCTTGGAACCAAAGTTGGCTAGACTTAAATGCTTACATGGACAGCTCCCATTAATGATCACTAACAACAATCTAACTGAAATCTTAATAGAATGTGAGTTTTGGACCCAAAGAAAAAAAGAATCTGCTTGCAAGGGGCTCTCTAGATGTTTTGAGAAGTCATGATAAGTTTAAGAGAAATGTAAAAACAAAAAAAAAAAAAAAGTCATGCGTGAGTTTTAGATAATGCCCCTTTATATTTTGACAAATACCCCTAAACTTTCATTTGCAACAAAGACCCCTTGAACATTCACTTTTTGACAAATACGCCCAATCATTAATTAGTTAATATAATGCATTAAATTACCAAAATGCTCACTTAAACTTTTTTTGTTTTCTTTTTCTTTCTCATTTCTCTTAATTCCTAATTATACAAAAAACCTTCATTTTCTCTAAGGCTATGTTTGGTTTGAAAAAATAATGTAGGGAAACCTTTATAAACCTTGTGTTGGTTTCCCCGTCTTTCCCTTCCTTTCCATACCTTTTCCTTCAAACCAAACATAGCCTAAACGAAACCAGCTAAAAATAACAAAAATCATTTCATTGGCATAGAAGAAAAAAACTTTTTTAAATTTTTTTATTAATTTACTCACATGAATGTCTTTCATCATCTTAAAATATAAAAATTATCCACTATGTTCTACGATAAATCAAGAAAAACCAAACAAAACCCTAAATTTATATATATAATAAACTTCTACCATTTCATTTGAATATGGGCTCTAGCTCTTTTGCAACCAAAAGGGCTTCAATGTTATATTTTGGAAAACTAATCAAATCACAAATCATTATAACAAACAAAAAAATGGTGTTCGGGTATTAAAAAACAGTTTAATGATAATCCTTTTTCGAAGTTAATTGATGGATTGGTGCAAAGTGAAAGCTCAGGGGGTATATTTGCCACAAATGAATGTTCAATGGGGTATTTGTCACTGACCACATGAACCAATGTTCAAGCTAGTGACAGCATTGGCTTCACATAGAAAGGGCCCCATGGCGCATCCCAACTCCCAAACGTGCATTAGGAACATCTCCCACGACAAATACAGGAGATGTTCCCAATGCACACTAATGTGTTGGGGAGCACACTTTATGGGGAACCGATCTGAATTAGTTAACCCATTATCCTATTCACTAATTACATTGTCATTGGTTATTCATACAATCGCTTTTGCCACTTGTCCTGACCACGAGATTGGCATCTATTTCTTCTTGATAGAGGTGCAACGTGGGCAAGCTAAACCTGAGCCTAGACCAACCCAGTCCACAATTTTACATGGGTTGGGCTTGGGTTTCTGGTCTTTGCATTGGACATAGACCCAAAAGTTATGGCTTTTATTTTTTTTCCTTTTGAATTGGGCTTGTAGGTTGGGCTCATGCCTAATCCTTAGGTAATTCAAGCACAACTTGACTATATGCATACATACAGTAGGGGTGTCAATCGCCCTGGTTTGGTTTGGATTCAATACAATCCAAATCTTATCAAATTAGATTTGGATGGCCCATTATACTTATTGGATTGGGCCAATCCAAAATAAATTGGCCTATATTCTTACTGGTTTGAATTAGGCCTAAACCAAATTTCCAATAATCCAATCATGATGCCAAACCCTTGTCCAGTTTGAAATCAATCAAAATTGAAAACAGCATAAAATCACTTTTATGAAAGTATTTTTACAAAAGCATTTTCATGAAAATATTTTTATAAAAGCACTTTTGTAAAAGTAATTTCATGAAAGGTATTTTTACGAAAGCACTTATATAAAAATACTTTTACGAAAGCATTTTTACAAAAGTATTTTTATGAAAGCACTTTTACAGAAGTAGTTTTATAAAAGCACTTTACAAAATCACTTTAATAAAAGTACTTAGCATTTTTACAAAATTACTTTTACACGAAAACACTTATAAAATCACTTTTACAAAAAAAAAAAACTTTTACGGAAGTACTTTTATGGAAGCACTTGTATGAAAAGAACTTTTACGAAAGCACTTTTACAAAAGTACTTGTATAAAAGCACTTTTATAAAGACACATACAAAAGTGCTTTTATAAAAGTACTTTTACAAAATCACTTTTATAAAAGGTCTATGGAAGTACTTTTCGAAAAGTGCTTTTACAAGAGCACTTTTTTGAAGTACTTTCAATAAAGTGCTTTTGTAAAAGCACTTTTATGAAAATATTTTTTATCAAAATACTTTCACAAAAGTGCTTTTTCAATGCTAAAAGTGCTTTTATATAATTTTTTATATTTCATTTGGTTTGGATTGGATCCAATCCAATCCATTTACATTTTAATGGATTGGTTTGGATTTGGTTTGTATTGGACTTGGGCTAGATTGGGTCCAGTCCATTTATAAGTGGAATTGCATTGGATTGGATCGGGTTGGACCAAATCCATCCAATTGGCACCTCTATGCATAATAGATACACAATTTGCATAAAAACATACATACATACATACATACATACATACATAAATAAATTTATGTCAAATTTTATTGTGGTTGGTTGATTATTCCAAGCATGGCCCAAGCCCAACCCAAATGCATCAAATTTCAATGCAAATTATGCCTAAATTGGACAAATCAGGTTTACCCTCAATCTTGGGCCTCAGGCCCAATTATTAGGTTTGGGCATAAGTTGAACTTAAACCCAACTCAACTTGCCTGGCGTGCATCTATATTATTCAACAATCGGGGTTGTCAACTTGGCTCCCTTTGCATAACACATCTATTCACTAAACAATGCATTTAGCATGGATAATATTTAAATGAGATATTGTGAATTAATTTTGTCGTGGAAGGAAAGTCCCATTGACAAGCTAATGCTTTTGACTAGACCCGGCAATTGGGTTGGGTGGGTCGGGTTCGGGTTGGGTCAAGACACTTCGAGCAGATTCCAGATGGGGTTGGGTTATCAAATGTTAGAGCCTAACCCTAAATGTTCAAGTTAGGGTTGACCCATGGGTCAATTCAGGTCATCCCAAAAAACAACTAAAATTTTAAAAAATAAAGAAAAAATACACGAAAATGCCAAAATTAAATGAACTAATATTAAAATTCCAAATATAAAATAAAAATTTTGAACATTTAACAATTTAAAGAGTAAACAATAAAGAGTAAAGACTAAATAGAAAAAATTAAAGAATGGTAACTTCTAACAATGCATAAATAGTCCCAATTAGATTTGACAATCGGATCAACGGGTTGACCCATGACCCATCCCAACCTAGATTTATTGGGTCAGATTGGTGGGTCATCTCATTCTCGCATTCAGATAGCTAAATATGAGACCCAAACCCTGTTTTTTTTGGTAGGGTTAGGTTGGGTTAGGTCGGGTTCGCGGGTTGGGTCAACTCTAGGGTCAGGTTTTATCTTTGGTTGGGCTTGAGCTCAAAAGTTTGACTTTTTTTTTAAGGCTAGCCTATTAGTACTTAGTAGTCAAAAATCGATATCAACTTGATTTTTGCTCAGTTTCCGAAGTTTTAAGTTCCCAAAATATCCTTTTCTTAATTTTTTTATATGAAATAAAATGTGCTACACAAGTTGGGGGAAGCACGACCCCAGAAGTCACTAAAGCAAATAAAATAAAGATCCGTCTGGTTTGCCTCTCTAAACACGTGCCTGTATCGAATACCTCGCTCCATAAACTCCTTCAACTTTAAGCAACCCAAGATGATGTTCCTAAGATTCCACGGTGGATAAACCTACTCTTTTAAGTAGCCAATAACAATCTTCGAGTCCCCCTCAATCGTAATTGGATGATCATTGAAGTTAAGGGCCAGATTGTGGGCTTCCCACATAGCCCAAGCCTCAGGCACATTAATAGAAGTAGTGCCAAGAGTGAAGCAAATAGAGTGATATCACTGCTATTGATTGAAATGATCTCAGTGGGTATGTTATGGCCATTAGGCCATTAAAGCGCAATAAGATTTTTTGCAAGCAAAGACCACACTTTTGTGAGCATTGATGCCCATTTACACATTAAGGATATCAACTTATGAATTTAACAAATATGCATGGGAGATGTTCCCATTGTATGGTTGGGTTCCGTGTGCATAGATTTTTAACTTGCATGAGACGAGGCTCCATTAAAGCTAATTAATTGGAATCTTTAGTGAAACTTTTCTCAACTGCATCTCTTTCAATTATGATATTTTATTTTTACATTTTGTTGTACTTTTTAAACATTTAACGTTGCTTCCGTATTTTGTTTGAGAAGTTGTTATGTTGGGAAAATGGGGTCATTGAGACTTGGAGGAGAAGCTCTAAGGTGCGTTGGAATACACTATCTTTAGAACGTTAGCACACTCAATTTCATTGAGTTTGCTATTGGGCTACAAGTAAATCCATTCCTAGGATACAACAGAGCCTTGAGCGAGAATATGCAACCAGCAAAGTTGAAGAGTCTCCGAAGAAACCTTCTATGAGACGGTAGCAAACTGGACCGAGAGAGAGAGAGTGAGTGAGTGATTTTCGAAATTGTGTTGTGTGTGTGTGCAAATGCTTGATTTGTTCTCCTTAAATAATCTATGAAGAGTCATGAACGTCTGAAATTGTATTGTGTGTGTGTGCAAATTGTGTTGTGTTGTGTGTGGTGCCTCTTGATCACACCTGATCAAATCATGGTCGTTGATTCCATCAATGGTTAGCATCACACCAAAAGTCAAAGCCTCCATTCGTGAGCCACACAGGTGCGAGCAAAGTGCGCCTTTAAAACGCATCATTGCGCCGTACGCGTACGCACCCGCGTGTGTGCATGTTGCACGGTAGCAAACCTCCATACTCTCCTCTCTTTATCTAAGGAGTGTAAATCAGCTCGTATTAAAAAATCCAAAACAAAACTTGTAATTTTCCAATGTATGACAAGTTAAAAACTATTTTTAGTAAGAAAATAAGCTATTTTCAAGACATGTATCGAGGTATAATTTTTCATTTAGTTAAGTGATTTGATCATTTGTTTTCATTTTAATATTTGAATGTGTAAAACAAGTAATGTAAGAGGTAATACTTACAAAATTTAAATTTAAATTGTAAGCTTTCATCTACATAATGATAATCTACATATTAAATTATCCAATTTAATCAATAAAGATGGTATAAGTTTTAAGCTATATATTATATTTATTGAAAATCAAGTTAACGAATTGACCAAGTCTTGCCAGTATCGTTAAATATGAACATAACTGTTGAAATAACCATTTTGTCCTTTAATTCAAATTTAAGAACAAAAGTTGAACTTACCATTTTTGTCCCTTGTTTTAAGGCATATGTGCAGGTTCACTCAACTTAATAGAACGTCCGAAAAAGTAGAGACCGAGCACCAATGTCATCACTACAACTTCTGAACAATGGATTTTTGGTGAGAAAAAAGTTTTTCTATACATTTTTTTTATTTGAGATCATGGTGACCTTAACCAAGAAGAAATCATCAAGCCAACCACCGAAACTGAAGCAACAACCAAAATATAGTGACTTATCTAGATCAAAGTAATGGAAAACCACCAAAACTGAAGCAAGCACTGAAATACAGTGACTTCTCCGAATCAAAGTAATGGAAAACAATCTCTCCAATAATTCTTCCTGCCTCAACTGCCGAAGCTAGATCCAACTGAGTACTATCCAAAGACCTCCCAATCTCTGCTAGTGCCAAAATCGCCTCCACCTTTCTTGTCGCCATACTCTCCTCCTTCCCCTTCTCCACCATGACCACCACCTCTTCCACGCACCATGACTGTAGTTCCCACCGTTTCCACGCACCAGAGATGACTGCGTTGGTGGCGATGCGGGGGTGGTGAAAGGAGAAGTGGAGAACCATAGGACGAATGGTGGTGATTGAGCTTTAGGAAACCAACAGAGTGTGTTGGATTGAGCATGGCGGAGATCACCATGGTTGTCTAGTTCAATTGGTAGTTTTGTTGTTCTTCTCACTCGCCCAAGCAGAGTTTGAGTGAGAGTAGAGAGAGTCTGAGTTTGGTGGTGTTGTTACTCCGGTGGTTGGAGGGCAAAGAAAACAGTGGGAGAAAAAGAAGAAGATAAGAAATTGCAAACTACAAAAAGCACACACAGATGGGTTTCTTGGATTGATAGTCATCATCTATTGGGTTTTGTATCAATCAAGCATTTGGGTTTTTTGGATTGAAGATGGGGGATTCAGGGAGAGCGAACAGAGCGTGCCAGATTGAGCGTGGCGGAGATCGCCATGGCCATCGTAGTTTCGTTGTGTCTGGTATGCACATGCCAGTGTCGATGCCGGAGATAACCAACTTAAGCCTGCTCCCTCCCTCTCGAGTTGATAATAGAGAATCTTAAAAAGGGTACTTAGGCAAAATTGTCTTTCCCAAACAAAAAGAGCATTTTCGAACATAAAAGAGTAGGTTGGGTACTTTTGAATGTTATAATAGTCACGTGGTACATGTGAACGGTTTATGACAGAATGTTAACAGTAAGGGAAGTATTAGTCAATTGTCATAAACAGGAGTATCCTTAAATAATTTTTAAATAGTAGGGATACACTTAGTCAATTTGCTAAACTATAAGGGTGGCTTAAGAAATTAATTTTTTTTCGGAATAGGATAGTAAAACAAGAAGATGTTCCACGGGTAAATCCTAGAACTGACCCCATAACTACTAAGGTCAAAATTGACCTTCACAGGGTAAGTTTTAGTTCCAAAAACTTTGGAACAAACCCCTACAAGGTAGGTTATAGGTTTCGCAATGGAATTGAAATGAATCGACCCATGCTTAGTTGCTCACTCATAGGCATGGATGTCAAAACAATTTGTGGGTACAAGATTTGGAGTGTTCACACACACAAAAAAAATTATAAATTTTATTTGGTTACAACTCAACAAGTCTAATTATGTTTTCATTTAGCCAATTTGACTTTCCATAAAATTAGCTTGACCTCCTATTTAAGAGGGATTTCACACAATGTTACAAGGTAAGCCCCACACTAAAATCCATGAAACCATGTTGGAAAACTTGGAAAACGAAGTTATGGTTACATGATCCCAAAAAGGTTGATTTTCCAACGAAGTTATTTTTAATAGTTATTGCAAAGTGGTTTGGTCAACGCATATCAATCAAGAATTCAAGACTGAAAACCCTCTAAACAAGTTCTAAGAGTCCGTTTGGAGGCGAGCTCTGGTGATTTAGCTGTGATGGTTGAGCATCCATGTTCAAGATAGGCTACTTGGAATTACTTTCTTATGGTGTTTAGAATACATTGATTGGCTTTCCTAATTCCACCAGACATAATTTTTAGAACTTCCGTGATTGGGCCCAGCTTAGAATGCCAAAAGCCACGTTATTTCATGTATCTCATATATATTTATGAATGATCTAACGCTATCCAGCCGGTCCTAACTGTCAACGACCTTGCCTCTGACTGGAGCAATAGGGGCCTAAAACGGAGAAGAAAGTGGGGGATCTCCGGGGAGGAACCCAGTGAGATTGCTCCGAAGCTCAAGTTAGTACTCTCTCAAAGGCAAGATAAAACCAGATGGCGCAAAGTTCACATATCTTGTTCTTAGGGGGTAGGGAGCCTTTTATAACCACTTCGCGCACTCACTCCTAAGCTTCTGTCAGGTCGGGTATGATTATCTCTACTCTCCTACCAGTTCGGGTGTCATCACCTCTGTTGGGGTAGAACCGCCACTGCTCTCTTTGTTGGAGCCATCTCTATAACTGGAAATGACGGTGGCAGGTGGCCGTTGAAGTGCGGCTGTCAAGCGTCATATCCCAAGTTAGTCAGGTGCGCCGCCCCTAGATACGGACTTCCTTGGTGTCAGGCACGGTACGGTTGTTCAGTTCGGCGTCCTGGAGGCGAAGTGCTGGAGTGGTGAGCGAGGTGAAGTCTCGAGTTCGGATAGAGGTGTGTCCCGAACTACCATGGGGCAGGCCAGTTCGGGTTGTTGCCYTTTGTGTTCGTAAGGCTCGGGCTCCTTGCGGGGAGTTCGGGCTCCTTGTAGGGATTTCGGACCGATGGTTCCTCCTTTCGGAGCTCGCGCCTTGGGCGTGCTGTTGTGCCGAGTTGTTGCCTTTGCCACGTGTTGAGTGATTACGAGGTCGGGCCAAATCTTCCATCATCAATTGCCCACCACTCCTCGCGCTAAGGGACTTGCCCTGGCGTGGGGAGTTCACGAGGTGGCGGGGGTGGATTTATCCCGTACTTCGAACTGGTTTTGACTAATAGCGCGAAGTGCGCGTTCATCAGAATTTTTTGGGTTTCTCGAGTGCCAAAAAGACGGGAAACGCGCCAATCTGTCTATAAACGCTGACAGACGTGAAGGCGCGCGCTTATTTCAAAATTCGAAAAGCGTGCCGCTGGGAGACGTGACAGCGGGCGTCTTTTCAAATTTGAGAAAACGCGCCGCTTCCGCCTATAATGCGAGGAGACGTGCGTTGGCGTTCTTTCAGTTTTAGTGCGGCCAGTCACTTCTCAGTCTCAGAAGACGTGCGGCCAGTCACGTCTCAGTCTCCGGAGACGTGCGGTCAGCGCGACTGCGGGCCGTTGGATTAGCTTTGATCTGAGCCGTTGATTCTCGGTTACTGTGGGTATAAATAGTGGGGGACCCCAGTCGCTGTCATTATCCTGCGTTTTGCTTATTGAGCTCGCATCCAAGTTTCAGCTCGCGTTCACGTTCCCGTAGTTCGTTTGCTTTTTTCCGGGTGAGTACTTTCCTGGAATCCTTATTCTCCTTCCGATGTCTAGCTCGAATACCTCAGACAGTTCTTCAAGGGGGTCAGATGCAGGTTCTACGAACCGAGTTGCATCCCCTGACAGTCCTAGTGAACCTAAGGTAGAACTCGAGGAAGAGTTCGAACCCGTAGGCCGAGTTGCCTCGGGTAGTTTGGCGTCCTCCTCTTGTCGCATTTTCTGACGAGCTCGACAGCCTCTGCCTTCATCATTGGCCAGTAGTACCCTTGTCGAAGTGCCTTTTGGGCGAGGGCTCTGCCCACCAAGTGTCGCGGAGTACGAGCTCAGCTTCGGTAGGCGGCAAGCAACGCAGGTAGGGGAGCGTGTAGGACCGTCGGTACAGCCGTTCGTCTATTATGACGTATTTGACCGCCTGGCGCTACACCCTCCTAGCTGCATTGCGGTCCGCAGGGAGGGTTCCACCTAGCAAGAAGCTCGCGAGTGGGTTGATCCAGCTCGGCTCTGCTTCAAGGACGGGAGCGACCTCCTCTGCCCCACCGAAAATGCTAGGCCAAGGTACGTCTTCTATGTACACTGTTCTCATGGTGTTGTGACTCGTGTTGGTTAACCGGGACAGGGCGTCGGCCTCAGTGTTCTCTGACCTCGGGATTTGCTTGATGAAGTGTGACTGGAAGTTGAGCAGAGCCTCCTTTACTTTTGCCAAGTATGCGATCATAGTGAACTCGCGTGCTTCGTATTCGCCCGTAACCTGGTTGACCACGAGCTGAGAATCGCTGCAGATAACTATGTGTTTTGCTCTTACTTTTTGCGCTAGGTTCAGCCCGGCTATCAATGCATCATACTCCGCATCGTTGTTGCATGCTGCGAACTCAAAGCGTAGTGCGTATTCCAATTTTGTGCCACCCAGGCCGCGCAGCACTATTCCAGCCCCGCTGCCCTGCTCGTTCGAGGAGTCATCTACGTGGAGGATCTAGGGCTCCTCATCCCAGTTCGCGTTTGGCCTAACCAGAAGAGATGCCACACTGGCTGCTAAATCACGGGGTTCAAACTCTATTGGCTTKGGAGCTCCGGGCTCACCCGAACTGGGGATCTCAGGCTCAACCGGCCTAGGGACTTCGAGGCTAAACGTGCACTCGGCGATAAAATCTGCTAAGGCTTGGGCCTTAATAGCAGTTTGTGGCTTATACTGGAGGTCCTACTCGCTGAGTTCGATGGTCCATTTCGTCAGCCAACCGAAAACCTCGAGCTTGAGTAAGACTTGCCTCAGAGGTTTGTCAGTCAAGACGATGACAGTGTGAGCCTGGAAATATGGGCAGAGTTTCCAAGCTGCAATTACCAGTGCGTACTTTTCTATCTGTGGGTATCTCGTCTCTGCTTCCTGCAGAATTTTACTAACATAATAGATGGGCCGTTGAACCCGATCTACTTCTTTTATTAGTACCGAACTGACCACCTCGTCGCTTGCTAAGAGGTATAGTTCTAAGACCACGCCCTCCTCGGGCCTAGCTAAGATTGGCACACTAGCGAGGTAGCTTTTTAGCTCGTCGAACGTGAGCTGGCAGTCTCGGGTTCATTCGAACCCTTTGCCTTTGATTGCCTTAAAGAAAGGCAGACAGCGGTCTGCCAATTGGGACATGAAGCGGCTCAGAGCGGCTATGCGGCCGTTTAGCCTCTGAACCTCTTTTACTTTTCTGGGTGGTCTCATATCTAGGATGGCCTTTATCTTGTTCGGGTTGGCCTCAATACCGCGCCAATTGACAATGTACCCTAGGAACTTACCCGAGGTGACACCGAAGACACATTTGTTTGGTTTCAGTTTCATGCTAAATTGACGCAGAATTTGGAAGACAGAATCTAAGTCTTGTATTAATTTCTGGGAAAGCAGCGTCTTAACGACCATGTCGTCTACATAACATTCTATTTTCGTGCCAATTAAGGGCCAAAACAGCTTATTCACAAGTCTTTGGAAAGTCGCCCCAACATTCTTCAGTCCGAAGGGCAAGACCGTGTAGCAGTACAGGCCGAACTCGGTTATGAAGCTTGGTTTTTTTATCATCGAACTGTTCCATCCTAATTTGGTTGTAGCCCGAGTAGGCATCCAAGAAGCTTAGCAACTCATGTCCCGAGGTCGCGTCCACTAGGCGGTCAATTCTGGGCAGGGGGAAGCAGTCTTTTGGGCAAGCTCGGTTCAGGTCGGTGTAGTCGACGCACATGCGCCACTTGCCGTTTGCCTTTTTCACCAGCACTGGGTTGGCTACCCAGCTCGGGTAATGAACTTCCCTTATGAAGTCTGCTGCGAGGAGCTTTTCGACTTCCTCATCGACTGCCCTCCAGCGCTCCGGGGCTAAGTTGGGTTTCTTCTGTCTAATGGGTCTGACTACAGGGTTAGTATTAAGTTTGTGAGTTATAAGGCTAGGGTCAATACCAAGCATATCGGCCGCGGACCATGCAATAATATCTAAATTTTGAAGTAAGAAACTCACCAGTTCGGTTCGTAGATGCTCTTTGATGGAAGCACCGATCTGTAGCACTTGGGCCGGGTCCATAGCCGAAGTCGGAATTGCGACCGTTTCCTCTGTGGGCGAAGCTCTTTCCTCGCCCTGCTCCGTAGGCCACTCCAGCTCGAGGTCGTTGGCCACCTTGGTTTTTCCCTTCAGGGCGGCAACATAACACTTGCGGGACTCAAGCTGGTCGCCCCGCGCTACCCCCACACCGAAGTCTGTAGGGAACTTCATTGCCAAATAGTAGGTGGAGACCACTGCCCGTAAGACATGCGTAATTGGTCGCCCTATTATGGCATTGTAGCGGGAGGGGTCGCGACCACCAGGAAATCGTGGTTGAGTCTGACCGCATAAGGCCTTGTGCCGATTTCCACAGGTACTGTTATTTTCCCGAGGGGCCTGACTTTCTCTCCGCTGAAGCCCACCAGAGGAGTCTTCGCGGGCTTCAAATCGCCTCTCTGCAACTGAAGCTGGTCAAATGCCGACTTGAAGAGGATGTCTGCCGAGCTACCTGAATCCACAAGTACGCGCCTGACTCCGAAGTCGCTGATCCTTAGTTTTATGATGAGTGCGTCATCGTGGGGGTAGTGGACCCCTCGCGCATCATCTTCCGTGAAGAAGATCGTTTCTTCCGTCTTCGGCCTCTTTGGAGGGTTATGTTCTTCTCAGGCTGCTTCGCGAACTGACGTCTGGGCCGCTGCCGAAGTACAACATGCTACCACCGAACCTCCCACTATCACGTGGATGGTTCCCCGAACTGGCCTCTCTTCTGGAAGCTGTCTTTGCGATGGTTCGGCTGGCCTACTGCTGGATTCGGGGGCATCTCTTCCGTGCTTCCCTTGCCGACTTGTCTTATTATTATTAT
>NW_010729227.1:232826-264952 GCF_000365185.1 Nelumbo nucifera | reverse complement strand
ATAGTGATACTGAGAGATGTGGTGCAGTACTTGGGAGGCCTCTCCTCGGTGATGGCGTCGACCCTGAGGGGAGGGCTTAACCGGTTTTGGAGCAGGGTGCCGAGGTGGATGTAGTGGTTGGTTCAGGGGCAGTTGGGGGGACTGCTGCTGATAGTGATACTGAGAGATGTGGTGCAGTACTTGGTGCTGCTGGAATTGTTGCATTTGGGCTTGAATTGCCCGCATGCATTGCATCAGGTCGTCAAACTGGTTCTGGCTAGTCGCCAGTGGGAGAGCAGTTGGTTCAGTAAAGGTTGTTTCGACAGGGAGAGGAAAGGGGACATTCATGGCGGGAAGGCTTACGGGCGCCACTGTTCGTGGCGCATTCAGGCTAGGGATCCCAACCACTGGAAGGGGGACGATGAACTGTCCGATGCACACCACGCGGACTTGAAGTTGTTCCCCGGTGGTGTTCATCTCCGTGCCACGTCCAGCGTTGCTGGAACAAGCCATGAGTGTTGGGTTTTTTTTGGAAAAAAGATGTTATGAGAGTTTTAAAGGGAGGCTTTTAGAAGCGTTCCCACAGACGGCGCCAATTGATGATGCACTATCCGGCCGGTCCTAGCTGTCAACGACCTTGCCTCTAACTGGAGCAATAGGGGCCTGAAACGGAGAAGAAAGTGGGGGATCTCCGGGGAGGAACCCGGTGAGATTGCTCCGAAACTCAAATTAATACTCTCTCAAAGGCAAGATAAAACCTGAGGGCGCAAAGTTCACATACCTTGTTCTTGGGGGGTAGGGAGCCTTTTATAACCATTTCGCGCACTCACTCCTAAGCTTCTGTTAGGTCGGTTATGATTATCTCTGCGCTCCTGCCAGTTCGGGTGTCATCACCTCTGCTGGGGCAGAACCACCACTGCTCTCTTTGTCGGAGCCGTCTCTGTAACTGGAGATGGCGGTGGCAGGTGGCCGTTGAAGTGCGGCTGTCAAGAGTCAGATCCCAAGTCAGTCAAGTGCGTCGCCCTTGGATACGGACTTCCTCGGTGTCAGGCACGGTACGGTTGTTCAGTTCGGCGTCCTGGAGGCGAAGTGCTGGAGTGGTGAGCGAGCTGAAGTCTTGATTTCGGATAGAGGTGTGTCCCGAACTGCCATGGGGCAGGCCAGTTCGGGTTGTTGCCCTTTGTGTTCGTAAGGCTCGGGGCCTAAGGGAGAGCTCGGGCTCCTTGCGGGGAGTTTGGGTTCCTTGTAGGGAGTTCAGACTGTTGGTTCCTCCTTTCGGAGCTCGCGCCTTGGGCGTGCTGTTGTGCCGAGCTGTTGCCTTTGCCACGTGTTGAGTGATTACGAGGTCGGGCCAAATCTTCCTTCATCACCAGCGGTTTAAAAAATGACCCAAAAATGATACCATTATGGCCACAGGTTTCCGAGTTGACGGTGTGACCGTCTAGTTCGAATGGACGACCCATTTTGACAAACAAATTAAAAAAATAATAAATAATAAAAAACCGTTGAATGGGTCGACAGTTCGATCGCTCGAGTCAACAGGTTGTTGAGTTTTTCAATAGTTTTTGGCCAAAGATGGGTTTGGGGTAAACCGAAACCGCTTGCCTAGACAGTTCCTGGGGCAAACGGTGGTTCGAAAACCTTGATCTACACAGTTAATTATAAATATCTAATTTTTGCATATTATATGATAAATATATTAAAAAATGCATCAATGAATTAATATTAACCAATAAATATTTATTTTTTATAAAAACAGTAGAAAAAATAATTAAACTTTTAAAAAATATATTTTAAATATTTAAAAACATTATTTTATTGATAAAACATTAAAAATTAAAATTACAAATTTAAGTAAAGTAATTCATATTTTAATGACAAAAATATTAAAATGTGAAATAGACAATAGGGTTTCAGCTTTTCAGGGAGAGTGTGAAGCAGAGGATAAAAAATAGAGCGTGCGCGGGCCCTAACCACGACTTTTTGTCTTGGACGTGAAATTGGGGTGTGGACGGGACCGGTCCATGACATAGCATGAACCGGTCTCGTCCACGATATGAACACAGTGCTGGACACCACCTTATTTATTTTATTTTATTTCATTTTTTAAGCAACTCCGTCAAAGTTAAAGCCTACTCGAATGGGTCAATAATGAACCTGGTGCTCAGATTGATCGACTTTTGACCCTTGTTGTGATCTAGATGGTTATATTTATATATTGGATCTGACACTAGTTAGATGAATTTGTTCACTGTTAGGAATGGCAACGGGTAAGGTACCCATGCAAATTGCCCTACCCATTCCCGAACCCGCCTATATATCCCTGATTCCAAACTCGTCCCAAACCCGTATAACTTTTCCTTTCAATTTCCCAAACCCGTTAAACCCGTCTCGACACGTCCCACCCGTTAAACTCCTTGACCAAACGTTTTCAACTAAAAAAAAGTTTCTTAATGCTTATAATATGACTTGAACCCAGATCAATTAATGATTGCACCAAATCTCTTAGCACTAATTTAAGCCACTAAGTCATCTCGCCTTTTGTATTATTTAATGAAATAAAATAGATTTTATTAACTTTTGCATTCATCAAAACAATTAATACATATATATGATTAACATTTCCAACTAAAAGTTAAAATAAATAATATTTAAATTAGCATTTTATAACCAAATAAAATAAACAATCTATCAAATCCAAATTTACATCAAATGATGATTTTAATCCTAAGAAATTTATACAAATAAAATATTAATAATAGAATAATTATCTTACTACTTAAAATTTAAAATTTGTGCATGATATATAATATAATGGGTTATGGGTTCATATTTATGCATCTCGGGTATCACGTATCGGATAAGCTAAAGTCAAAACCCAAACCCTATAGGGTTTTAAGCTAAAATCACAAACCCGTCCCAAACCCTATAGGGTTTTGATAAACGGGTCCTATTAGGGTCGGGACGGGTCGGATACCGGAAAATTCTCATGAAATTGCCATCCCTATTCATTGTTATACTGAATGTATAACCAATAATTGGGATACAAATGGATCAGATTGGATTCAAATCCGTTACAGTAATATGAATTCCAGTCCAAATTCAATTTGAAAATCGAGCTGAATCCCGCAAGCATTTATCCAAATCTGATTCCTTTTAAGGAGGTTGACTATACAAATCTCGCCCGATTCAGTTTAATTTATGAAAAAATAGTAAATTATTGAAAGGGAAAAAACAAATACAATTATTTTTCAACTATTTACATATTTTTATTTTTATAAAAAACTACTGGAGGGGGCCCTGCATTGCAGGGGCTCGCTCATAAACTATCAGACTTGAGCTTGATTTGAATTGGAGACTTGAGCTCGAACTCGAGCTTGAGCTTGGCTCGAGTTAAAAGCTCGGAAGTTCGAGCTCGACTACCTATGATTGTAGGTCTCTCAAGCAGCCGATGTGCGAAGCCGAGGTCTCCCTCAATTGCCGAGGTGCGAAACTGAGGTCTCCCTCAATTGCTGAACCCTCAATTGCTGAAGTGTCGAGTTGAGGTTTGCCTAGCATGCGAGGTGTCGAGCTAAGGTCTCCCTTAGTTGACAAGGTGCCGAGCTGAGGTTTCCCTTAATTGTCGAGGTGTTGAACCGAGATCACCCTTAGTGACCGTGGTGCCAAGCCAAGGGCCTCCCTCAGTGGTTGAGGTGTCATCTAGCTCGAGCTCGATTCGAATTAGAGACTTGAGCTTGTGCTTAGAAGTTTGAGCTCGGCTCAGCTCAAACTCGACTACCTTTAATTGAAAGTCCCCTAGCAGCTGAGCGGAGTTGAGGTCTCCCTCAATAGGAGAGAGATTGGCATTCTTGTAATTTATGAGAGAGAGATAGTTGGTAGGAGAGAGAATGGTATTCTTGTAATTTGAAAGAAAGAGAGAGAAAGAGAGAGAGAGGGAGGGAGGGAGGGAGGGAGAGATGGTAAGGAGAGAGTGGCATTCTTGTAATCTAAAAGAAAAAAAAAGCAAGAGAGAGAGTTGGTAGAGAGTGGCATTCTTATAATTTCTAAGAAAAAAGGCAAAAAATACTGTTAGATTCGATTTCCCTCATCCTCAAGCCTTCTTACGTACACATTTTAACTTAATATATTTACTAGCAGAGGGGGCCTTGCGTTGCAGAGCCTCGCTCATAAGCTATCAATCTCGAGCTCGATTTGAAGACTTGAGCTTGAGCTCAAGCTCGGCTCGTGTCAAAAGCTCGGAAGTTCGAGCTCGGCTACCTTTGATTATAGGTTTCTCAAGTGGTCGAGGTGTCATCTAGCTCGAGCTCGATTCGAATTAGAGACTTGAGCTTGATCTCAAAAGTTTGAGCTTGGCTTGGCTCGAACTCGACTACCTTTGATTGTAGGTCCCCTAGCAGCCAAGATGTCGAGCTGAGGTCTCCCTCTGTTGGAGAGATAATGGCATTCTTGTAATTTTATAAGAGAGAGAGAGAGAGTTTGTAGGGGAGAGAGTGGCATTCTTATAATTTGAGAGAGAGAGAGAGATGGCATTCTTGTAATTTGTATGAAAGAGAGAGATAGAGTTGGTAGGAGAGAGAGTGACATTCTTGTAATTTTCATGAAAAAAAGGTAAAAAATACTGTTAGATTCCATTTCCTACATCCTCAGGCCTTCTTACATACACATTTCAGCTTAATATATTTATATAGATAGATGATAATATAAAATACTACAAATAATATATATATATATATATATATATATATATATACATGATCCAAAAATCCAACAAAGGCAAATAGGATCGGATCCATTTCCCAAATATCTTAGAAAGTTACTGGAAATGTGTGAACTCTGATTCCAACTAGTTCAATCTAGGCAACAAATGCAGAAAGCTAAAGAAAATTTTAAAAATATGGAACAAGGACAAATTTGGAAATGTCTAGCAAAGAATTATGGACTTGAAGACTCGCCTGGATAGTGGAGTTAAGAGAAGATGCCAAAATTTCAATGCTACCAAAGTCAAAACTTTGGAAGCTGAGCTAGCTGTTTGGCTTAAGAGAGACGAAATTATGTGGCAACAAAAATCAAGAGTGAATTGGCTGAGTTGTTGAGACAAGAATACAAGGTTTTTTCATTTGATTGCAAAGGGATGGGGTAGCAAAAACTAATGGAGAAGTGGAATCTTCAAGACCTCACACCCAAGAATCCATGATAGTTTATTGAACTGTGCGATGCCTAAGTTGAATGAGATGGACAGAGATCTGCCATAATTAGACATAATTGATGATGAGATAAAAAATGCTTTATTTCAAATGGCCCCAAGGAAAGCACCTGGCCCAGATGGACTTCCAAGCATTTCTTCCAAAAGTATTGGGGAATTGTAGGAGAGGATATTGTGAAGGCAGTTTTTTTTTTTTTTTTGTTACATGCAAAATTTTAAGAGAGTTTAATGAAACCCACATTGCACTAATACCAAAAGTAAAGAATCCTGAAAACCTTTCTCAATTCAGACCCATTAGCTTGTGCAACACAGTGTATAAGTTCATAGCAAAGGTCTTGGTGAACCGAGTTAAACCTCAAATGGGGAATTTGATTTGTGAAAATCAGAGTGCATTTACTCCAGGTAGGTGTGTTCAGGATAACATTCTACTTGCCCATGAAATTATTGATTTTATGAGAAAAATAAGGGGTATAACTCCTTGGATGACTCTAAAGTTAGACATGAGTAAGGCTTATGATAGAATTGAGTGGCCTTTTCTATAAAAAGTGCTTATCCAATTACGATTTGGGCCCAAATGGGTGAATTGGGTATAATGCAATGTGTCTCCACAATCTCTTATAGAGTGATAATTAATGGAAGGCCGGGATCAAAATTTTTTTCCTAAAAGAGGGTTGAGGCAGGGGGATCCTCTCTCCCATTACCTATTTTTGTTTTGCTCCGAAGTCTTTTCTACTAATCTGACAGAGCTAATGCACCAAAAGAAAATTTTAGGTATTTCCATCACCAAGAATTGCCCAACTGTCTCTCATTTGTTTTTTTGCAGATGATAGTTACATATTCACTAAGGCATGCCTGGGTGAAGGGAAGGTTCTCTTGGACACTATCAAGGTGTATGAAGAAAGCTCTGGTCAACAGGTAAATTTCTCAAAGTTTGAATTTTTTTTTTCAGTAGGAATTAAACCCCAAAATTCAAAGAATCTTGGCCAGATTTCTGAAAATGAGGAGGGTGCATATTTCCTCTATTTACCTGGGGCTACCTACTCAAGTTGGGAAGTCCAAAAGGGCCCTGTTTTATTTCCTAATGGAAAAAGTGGGGAAGCTTATGTCCAAATGGCATGAATCTATGCTCTCTCAGGCAGGGAATGAAGTTTTGATCCAGGCTATAGCCAGTGCCATTCTAAATTACACCATGTCCTGCTTTTTACTTCCGAAAGGTGTTTGTAAGGAGTTGAAAAGCATCCAAGCAAAATTATGGTGGGGTGGGGGGGATCCTAGGGCTCCAGAAATACCCATTGGGTTTGTTGGGAGAGATTTAGTAGGAATAAATTAGCGGGTGGTTTGGGCTTTAGGGACCCATATCTCTTCAACCTGGCTCGTCTAGCCAAGCAAGTTTGGAGAATTTGCAAGGAAGAGGACAACCTATGGGTTAAGGTGATCAGAGCCATATACATTAAAAAGAAAATTTTCTTAATTGATAAGTTTTCAAAGCATGGGTCATGAGGGTGATAGAGCCTCTTAACAGATAGAGAGGTTATCCAAAAAGGAACATGTTGGGCAATAAGCTCGGGTGCAAAGGTCAGGATTTGGGATGCTCCTTGGCTACAAAATTTTAAGTTTTTTAAAATTACAGGCCCTAGACCAAATAATCTTGATTTAATTTGGGTAAAGGACTTATTGGTTGGAAATGAGAGAGTAATTTGGGCCAATTTCTGTGACCCAATTGCAAAAAGTTTTCTTAGTATAAACTTGTCAAAGGGTCAGTGGGATGATAAACTCAGGTAGACTCTCAATTCAAATGGACATTATAAAGTTAAATCTGGCTATTTTGTCCTAAAAGCCTTGAAAAGTGGGAGAAATCCATCCAGAGAAGAAAGTAGCACTGCTGAAGAGCTAAAGAAAAGTTAGTGGTCAAAGTTATGGAAAGCTAAAATAGATAAAAAAATTAAAAACTTCATATGGAAATAATATGTAAATGCGATTGCGGTTAAGGATAATTTAGTTAAAAGAAAATTGGCATCTGATGCTACTTGTCCTATTTGTTCCATCAACTCATAAACAATTATGCATTGCTTATTTGAATGTTCTCATGCTAAAGTTGTGTGGTTTGGTAGTCACCTGGGAATTAGAATTATGGATGGGAGTAACTTGAGCTCCTTTTAACAGTGGCTTTCCTTTTTGCTTACCAGGTGCTCAACTGATAAAAGTGTTAATAATGATATGATTGCTTTCTCTTTTTTGACTATGTGGATTATCTGGAAAAGCAGGAATTTGAAAGTGTTTGAAAACATTGACCCAAACCCGAGCTTCGATATTTTTGTTTTATATAGGATGTGGAGATAAAGAGAGAGACAGAGGATTTCCCAAGTTGGATTGCAAGGTTCTTCTCGTCAGCAACGCGATAATGAAGCAAGGACAATTGTTTTTTGGAGAGCGCCAATGCCAGAATTTTCAAGAATGAATGTTGATGGTAGCTTTTTGTGCCCACGACGCTCAGGTTTTAGGGCTATCCTGGTGGATTCAACTGGGACTGTGCTAGCAGTTGTTTTTGAAAAGTCTACTGTGGCATCTCCGATACAAGCAGAAGCTCTAGCCATTGTAAGGAGCTTGGAAGTGCTGAACAGATACAAGGACAAGTCCATTCTTGTGGAATCAGACAACTTATACTTAGTCCATGCTTTGAATGCCAAGAAGGTTGACATGGCTTTGAACACAAATTTTTGTGCATGGACATTCTCATGTGTATTGTCCTTTCTACTCACTTTGTGCATGTTGGCAAATGTGGAAATATGGTAACCCATAAGTTGGCTAGAAGAGGTCTGACGGAGTCTGGGCTCTTCTTAGAGGATCCGCCTGAGTGGATCCAACTTTTAGCTAACCAAGACTTGGTTAGACCTTAATTTATTTATTTATTTTTAATTTTGTTGTTTGTTTTGGTGTTGCTTTACAATAAAAAAAAAACTTTCACTTAAACTGAATGACTGATGTTGGGGCGTTATTACTGAATAATGGTTATACAACATCTATAACAGCCATCACATTCAGCCAATCCGATATCTCGCCCATATTGCATAAGTGATCAGTCGCACAGGTGGTTGACCATGTGCCACACTCATGGTTCGGAATACTGGATTGCCCTAGAAAAAATTTGGCTGTTTGTAAAAAAAAGTAAAAATAGCCTGGGCTGTTTTGAGAGCGTGCTGTAAATGGCAACTCATAAGGATAAAATAGTTTTTACGCTCAACGACTAAATCTATATCTATATTTGTATAAATATATTAAGCTGAAATGTATATGTAAGAAGGCTTGAGGATGAGGGAAAGGAAATCTAACATTATTTTTTTGCCTTTTTCATAGAAATTACAAGAATGCCACTCTCTACCAACTCTCAATCTTTTTGTTTTTTCTTTCAAATTACAAGAATGCCACTCTCTCTCCTACCAACTCTCTCTCTCTCTACCAAATTACAAGAATGCACTTTCCTTGTAAATTACAAGAATGTCACTCTTTCTAACTGAGGGAGACTTTAGCTTGACATCTCGGCTACTAGGGGACCCGCAATCATAGAAATTACAAGAATGACACTCTCTACCAACTCTTTCTTTTTTGCTTTTTTTCTTCTTTCAAATTACAAGAATGCCACACTCTCTCTCTCTTGCTTTTTTTCTTTCAAATTTTGAGAATGCCACTCTCTCTCTTTCTTACAAATTACAAGAATGCCACACTCTCTCCAACTAAGGGAGACCTCAGTTCGACATCTCGGCTGCTAGGAGACCTACAATCAAAGGTAGTCGAGTTCAAGCCGAGCCGAGCTCGAACTTCTGAGCTCAAGCTCAAGTCTCTAATTTGAATCGAGCTCGAGCTAGATGACACCTCAACCATTAAGGGAGACCTTGGTTCAACACCTTGAGGGAGATCTCGGCTCAATACCTTGACAATTGAGGGAAACCTCAGATCGGCACCTCATCAACTAAAGGAGACCTTAGCTCAACACCTCGTCTGTTAGGGAAACCTCAACTCGACACCTTAGCAGTTGAGAAAGACCTCAATTTGGCACCTTGGCAATTGAAAGAAACCTTAGCTATTTAAAAAAATTGTAATCAAAGATAGTCGAACTTGAACTTTCGAGGTTTTTGACTCAAGCAGAACTCGATCTCGAGCACAAATCTCTAATTCAAATCGATCGAGCCTAATTATGAGCGAAAGTGATATCGGTTGCCTTCGGAGTCGGTTGTTGCGAATGCGAAGACAGCGTCACGCGGCTAAACCACGTCGTTAGAGAGGGCCCACTAGAACCTCTGACATCACAGGCCTCTTTCTTTCTTTCTGCAAGATTCGGTCGCCACTCGCCACATTCATCACACGTGTGTTCCACATACCGAACAGAACATGTTCTATAATCCAGAAAAGAAAATCCGTCACCGGCTCTTCTTCTTCGGCACCGGACCTTGATGCTGCCTCAATCAGTCTCTCCGAGCCCTCCCTTTGGCGGTCCAAACACTTCTTCTGCCAACCCCAACACCGCTCAGGCCAGCAAAGACCGTAATATGGCTTCGGCCGAGCAGTTGGTGTTCGATTTAAGCAATCCTGATCTTAGGGAAAATGCTCTGCATGAACTTTCGAAGGCAATATTCCTTTACTGGATTAGTTCATCTTTCTTCCCCATCAACGGCTGCGCTCTTTTGATCTAAAGAAACGGAACGGCTTTTTATATTTTGGTGTTGTTAAAATATATAGTTTTTCTCCGTGATATTCTTTGTTGTTCAAAATCTTGATAATGGATTTATATAATTTATTTTGGTTCGAATTTCCATAATTTGGAAATGACACTGAGGAAGCTTGATTGAAGCTTATTCAGAAGCTATATTGAAGGATCGCGTTGATATTACAGATTCATCTATATCCATTTCTTTTTTGATTTTATTTGATCGATATATGCTTATCAGAAACAAAATAATCGAAATGTTCGTAACCGAATTAATTTGGCACACAATTGATCTTTGTCATGTTACAATAACTGGATGGAAGATTTCCAAAACGATAGGCAAGTTTCTTATGCGGTTGGAGTTCTTGTACACCAATATATTTGCATATTTATTTTGTTTTTTTGGAATGAAATCCATGTAGTGCCAGGAAATAGAAGGATACATTACGTCTTATCAATTAATGGCATTGAAATTGGTATGAGGTATCGACAGTTAACATGTTAATATTAAATATTCTCACTCTTACTGTATTTTGTTATTTTCATTCCTAAAATATTTAGAACTACTGAACTAGGTGGAGGGAGCAAATTCTTTTATCTTTCATTGCATACCTTTGGATTCAAATAAATTGTGACAGCATGTTTACTTTTTAATGTCAAGCAATTATAGCAGTTCAGTGCCATGATACACCCGATTACACTGCATCTAAATCAATTAAAAAAATGGTATACAATCCCATATCACTATGTATTAGAACAAGACAACCGGTTCAACATTGCTTTTTTTTTTTTTTGGTGATTTGGAGGTACCATAACTCATATTCCTGTTTTGTTAACATTGGTATTTAATGTTTACAGTGTAGTTAGGAAATATTAAATCTTTTTACTAATAAAGGAATTTTTAAATCTTTTTTATTTATATGGAACAGACATACACATGTTTTTTTTTTTGTTTAATTTCTTTGTCCTCCCTTTCTTTTCTTTATACATAACTGATTTTATTTTTGAATTTTTAGAAGAGAGAAATATTTCAAGATTTGGCTCCATTGCTGTGGAGCACACCTGGTGCTATTGCTGCACTCTTACAGGTATATTTATATCCTTGTTTTCTTGACTATAAAAAAATTGTTATCCTTGTTCTATTTGTCATTTTGTCTGAGCATACTTCTTTCACTGAAGTATGCATGTAGTTTGCAATGTATTGCTATGTTTCATTTCTGATATTGTTCACCATTTAATAGGACATTTAAGATATTCATTATCCTTGATTGATCTGCTATGTTTAGTCAACCACAAAAAAGGTAAGATAATGATTCATTTACACTTATATTTCATAAATAAAGACCACAAACATGCAATAAAAGGTAAAATACTGAATACTTCCACATATAGTCATTGTATTGCAAGCAAAAAATGTAGGATTGATAGGCCAAGATAGAAGTAATAGTCTTCATTTTTCCAACTCAGGGATAGTTCCTACTCCTAAAAAGGAGAAAAAAATGGTTGGGTTGAGAGCAGTAAGAGAACATTGACCCTCTGATGAAAAAACTGTCTGATATGGTTCTTGTGTTTGTGGCACCTTCTCCGCACTAGCACACCTTTGGAAGAAGACCCAGAAAAACTCCTATGAGTCATTACAAACATTTACAGAAACACATTTCCTTAGGACCATTACCAATGTTGGCCCTGACTATCCAGGGTTTAGGGAGGGGTGGTCTGGGTATGACCTAACAATTGCTATTTTTTCAAATAAAGTGGCCACTGGCCACCCTAAGACTTAAATTTGCATTCTCATGCTCATTGGCTTGAGATTTTACCATTGCACCAAGCAAGGGTCCCTACAACATGTCAATATTTAAGTGCCTGTTTAGGAGGGCTGAGCTGAACATTCAATTAAGCTGGTTCAGTTGCTTTGAGGCACTCTGGATAAGCTATCTAAAGAGGCTTAAGTGGACATCCCAAAAAATGACTGAATGACAGCCTATTTGTGCTCCCAAATGGGCACTAAGTATTTTAAGAAAAGTGGGATGAAGCAATTTGCTCTTTCCTGATTTATTGAGGAAAGATTTGCTTTGCCCACTTAGTGGTATTTTAATTGACTGCATTAAAGCCCATTACCGTTCCACTTAGTAATATTATAATTGTCTTTCCTTCTAAATTTTGTATTACAGTTTTACCTTCCAAGTGGTAGTTAGTTGATGTTAGTTGATTAGTCATTGGTCTACTTGTTTGGCCTTGTTGATGCTTAGTTCCCACTGATGATTGCATCATGGGTATTAACTGAATGGTTAATGATGAAGTATGGGCTCAAATTATCAGTTTTTTAATCAACAATAAAGAAATTCATATGGATCAAAAGAGGAAGAGATACATGACATTACTGAACCAATATGGCTCAGTTTGGGAAGAGTGTAAATACAAATACAGCGAAAAACCTACACGGTATTTCTAAACCTTGCTTTTGCACTGCACATATTTGTAATTGCACTCTTTCCAAACTGAGCCTAAGAGGAAAATAGAAGACCAGAAAGGAATAACAACAGACACACAGATATCCATAGCTCTATGTCCAACTCCAACCACAATTTGAGCACAATAAAAACATTTGGCCTAAATTGATTAGGAATCTGTCTAGTCAATAATTACTTAACACTTTGGAAACATTGCATTCCTTTTACTCTCATGTATATTGATATCCAAGTTATTTCCACCTAGAGGGAAGCTAATGATTTTTAAAAGTTCATTGAGCTACGCTCTCTCCTTGATATAGGATAAAGTACTCTGGTACCAAATTGATATAGGATCAATTACTCTGATACCTATCTGATATAGGGTATGTTTATTCAAAATGTGTTCCTAAGGCCATTACCCAATGTTGCCCCCGGCTATCTGGGGTCTTGGGAGGGCTAGACTTGGTACGATCCTAACCTTTGGAATTTTATCACACAAAGTGACCACCCTCATACTTTTTTTTTTGACACGTAAGCCCTCATACTTGAACTTATGTTCTTATGCATTCTGGCTCGAGATTTTACCATTACACCAAGACCCAGTAATGGCCCCTTATTAAAAATGTATTCATAGAGTTAGGGAATATGTTTAAGAATGAAACTGATGTGAATATGTGGGATGGATTGGGTTAGGAAGGTCTTGGTGCTTACTTAATTTTGAGAATTTAAGTTTGTTCCATAACTTTTGAGAAACATAAGTCTAGGTTTGAAATGTTTTTTTGACAAGTAAAAGGATAAAATTTTATTAAAAGAAGAAAGAAACTGAATACAACCTCAGAGCAGGTATTGGGATAACACCCCCAGACCACACAACTACGACCAACCAACAAGAACAACAAAAACAGAGAAAGCAAGAGAAACACATCATTTTTGCAATAACCGCACCAAAGAAGTGATACACCTGCAAAGCCACAGGTCAATCTTCCACCTCACCGAGCTCTTCTTGGCCTCCCTCCTTACCCCAAGATTCTCCCCCTAACTCTTCAGAGACCTTTCTGAAGCTTTCTTCTCTCCTTTGTCTCTCATAAACTTCCAAGGCTTTCCTTGCGACATCCCCCCCCCCCCCACACACACACAAAAAAAAAAAAAAACAAGCCCAGGGATTTACCAACTTTCACCTCTCTATCGACTAGTGTCTTCAAATGCATGCCACCTTTCTTCATCTCCTTATCATTTGGATCCTCCTTAGGAGATACCTCACTCGAATCAGACTCATCCCTCACAACTTTCTCTGACAAGTCCGGATTGATCGGCTTCTCCTGGTTAGAACCATCTTGACGAGGTTTATTTCTGACCCCATTGGATGAGAATGAAGAAACCGGGCAAGATTTCTCCTGACTCTAAGAACTTAGTTTAATCCTTCTTCTTTTGTAGATCTTTTTATACTTACTTGTTGCTTCAGTTCCTACCAGGCCCTCCTTTGCCTTGAGACAACTTTCGTGATATGCACTACATTGAGTTTGCTTGAATTTCTAGTCTTTGTTGGGATTTCCGAAGCCTCACTGTTGTCTGCTACACTCGGTCCTTTTCCCTTGCGGTCCAAATCAACTCCCAACCTTCCAACAAACACTTTCGAGACCCAGTAACTGGTGTTGATCCTATGATTCTTGACTTGACTTACATTCTCTGAATCAGAGACCTGCTTGCCCTCAACTTCTGGAAGACCGTCCCTTTATTCCCTATCCCCTCCCTCCTTCGAAACCTTGTGATTGCCCTCCACCTCCTCTACCCCCGCCTCCACCCTAATTTTACTCATAACCCCTGCTTCCAGATCCTTCTCTGAGCTTCCTCCATGAACTAGAAACAAAGTCCCTACACTCTTGGCTTAACTCCAGGCACGGCAAGGTAGGTGTTTGCTCTTTCTTCTCAACCCCTGGAATGAGCGCCTGAGCAGAGGAAAAAACTTTGTCACCACCTCCTTGAGAATGCTCCCTAGATCTCGAAGGGACTTCAAGATTGAAAAGACAAGGCTCAAGAGTTTGATCATCAGAAACATCAGCCGCCGACAAACTGGTATTTGAGGCATTTTGAGGAGACCTTAGGTCTGCCCCCTTCTTGAAGACTCTTTTCTTGACTCTCCCCCTTCGGATTCCAAGATCAATCTCCACCTAAGCCACTGGCCCCATGCCTCTTAACATCAGACCACTTTTTCCTTGAAGCATGGGCCCAACTATTTGTATTCTCCAGTTCCTTATTCGAGAAATAAAAACTTTCTTGGAACCGACCCCCTGATTGAAGACTCCACCACATGTTCCTTTTCTCCAAAGAACTCTTCGGATCCCAGCTGCAAAAATACATTTTTTACCCCCCCCCACTTTTACCACGTCCCCCCTTTCACTTCCGCTTGACCCTCCAGCTCCCCGATCTTTCGCTTTCCAACGTCTTCCTCCTCCCGACTTGCATTCACAGGATCAGCCAGCACCCATTTTCCCCTTGCAAAGCAGTTTGACTCCTCGATTTGATCAGGCAAGACCAATGAATCCTCCTGAACCCAGCAAAACGGGATGCAGCCTTCAACCACCAGTTGGGGGACTTAATTAGGGCTGAATTTCTTGCAGTGATTCAAGGGATGAAGTTGGCAAAAGACATGAATGCGGTAAGATGATTGTTCAGAGGGATTATAAGTTAGTAGTGTAATGAATCCAAATTCTGTGATTTTGACTTATAGAAATGAAATAAAGAAATTTAAATGGCTATTTATCAAAAAAGGCTAACCAGCAGCATGACTTTGAGGATACAGTGGGTTAGAAGATTGGCTAATGGGCTGAGGATACCTCAGCCAAGCAAGGGGTTAATAGGGATCATCTGTATTGGGCTCAGCTATAATGTGATCTTTTGTTGTTTCTTTGTGGAGTTTTAAGTGAGAGGTTGCATCTCACTCTTCTCCTTGGGATGCTTGTATATAAAAAAGGGCATATGATGCTGAAATGCTACTTTAACAGCATGAAGAAAGCTCCGATCTTTTGTTGTTTCTTTGTTGAGTTTTAAGTGAGAGGTTGCATCTCACTCTTCTCCTTGGGATGCTTGTATATAAAAAAAAGGTATATGATGCTGAAATGCTACTTTAACTGCATGAAGAAAGCTCCAGAAAATGATTGAGCTGCAAGAACAGAATGGCCAGGACAGATAAGATTTGAACAATGAATCAACTCCATCTACCAAAATTGACTACCTAACTTGAGAATGAGACAAACACACTGACATCAACTTACCCATAAAAATATTGCTCACATTAACCCTTCATTTATTCACTTCCATAGATCTTTCTAGGAACTTCAGAAACTTGTTGATAGTACCCTCATCCTCTCCCTAACCACTTCAATCCTAGATTATTTGCCCTAGGCTTGCCTGCCTTTTTTGCCTAATAGCTGCTGTGGACTTGTTAATCATGTGAACATATTTTTTGTCGGGCTACACATACTGATATAGTCCTTTTCTTTTTGGTAAGATTTTTATGATTGTGGGTGCTTTGAGTTGTATGATTGTCTTAGGAGATCAATTTATGAAATTCTACCTCCTTTTGAAATTTTATATAATTTTAATTAGGTTAAGATTATGAACGTCTTTTTTCATATAACTTATGTATTATTGCTGTAGATATACTTTACTATCATTATGTCTATTATGTATTTGCATCTTGTACATTATTTTAAGCAAGTTTTTTGTATACTGTAAACCAGTGCCGTGATTTATGACTGATTCTAAAACTCATTCTTATTTGCAGGAGATAGTCTCCATATATCCTGTTTTGTCACCACCAACCCTTACTCCAGCTGCATCAAACCGAGTTTGCAATGCACTTGCTCTTCTTCAGGTCAATTATTATTTTTAAAAAAATTTGTATCTTCATTTTTCCCATTAGTTGTTTGTTCTTTATTCTCTTTGAATTTATCATGGTCAGATGACCCTTCTTGGATTTTTTTTTCACTTTTTCAGAATAGTGCTTATTATATATACTGATGATTTCAATGACTGTTGGTTTTGCTTGATGGTCTTCAAAGCCCAACTTGATAATATTACTTTGAGTAACACTAAGGGTGCATTTTTTTTTTTCTTTACTGCTTGCAAGATGCATCTTACACTAGACACCTGGACTGTTGTGTGTGGGGGAGTCACCTGGACGAAAAGTCTAAATCAATGTTCCATATGTATGGTGTATAATGCACCTTCAAGGGGTAATAGCATTACTTTTGATTTTGATATGTTTTTTCAATACTTTGTAAAACATAGGGTTTCTATAGGGATCAAACACCTTCAATTTGATTGGAAAACCCAAGGATGGGCTTGGATTGTGGGAGTGGATTTGGATTTAAATTCTATTTTTGCATCAATTCACAATAATTAAAATGATTATCCATTTATCCCCAGCATCGTTTTAAATTTTGCGAAAAGTACTTGTTTTCTGTTCTCCTAAAATTGGTAATTTAGTATGGTGTATGATGTACCTTAAAGGGGTAACAGTATTACTTTTGATATGTATTTCAGTAGTTCGTGAAACATAGAGACCAAACACCTTCAATTTGATCGGAAAACCCAGGGATGGGTTTGGATTGTGAGAGTGGATTTGGATTTGAATTCTATTTTTGCATCAATTTATGATAATTGGAATAATTAACCCGTGTTATTTCAAATTTTGCTAAAAATTCATGTTTTCCATTCTGCTAAAACTGGTAATTTGAAGTCTAAGGATTCCTCCTTCCAATTCACCGCCGTTTTTTCTTTTCTTGAAAAACAAATCACAGATAACTATGATTGCAAACTAAATGGTTTATTGTCATTCTATTATTTCATATTTTCACTCTTTACAGAGTTACTTATGAAATTGCATCAATATCTTAAATCCAACTAGTCAGCACCTAGGCATTGACTAGTCATCACATTGCCTAGGGAGGCCAAAACGACTTGTCATTCCTCACCACATTGATGATAATGTATTTTCTTTGCAATATCTGTAAAACAAAGAGATTCTTCTTCTTTGATGGTGAGACTCCACCATCCCCTTCTTGGTTGGTGAGATGCCATTCCCAAGGTGGGTTGGATACTGAGACTGCCTTGTTCTCTGTGTTGCTTCTTTGTTTTTACCTCTAATCTCTCTTCCTTTTCCTAGTTCTTTCTATTCCTGTACAAGAATGCCATTAAAGCCACATGCAACTTTGAAGCAACCCCTGACTTGGAATTCTTGTCACAATACTGAATCAAAGAGTTGTTGGAAAATTTTCTGAGTACACAAGACAAAATGCATGTGAACACAGACAAAAGGTAGTCAGTTCGATGTTAATCACGAGTCACGACTTGGCCTATTTTATTTATCTTTGATATGCTTGTAATTTTTAGTTCTATCTTGCACTGCAAATTTGAATTCATTTCTTGGAACTTTGGAAATGGATGTATGGATGTTGCAGGTTCTTCCCTTTTTGTTAATTTTCCTAGAATTATTATTTTCTTATTCATTTATTTTTGCAGTGTGTGGCTTCTCACCCAGATACGAGGACCCTATTCCTGAATGGTAACTTCCTTGATGCCATTAGATGTATAAGGGCTCTCTCTCTCTTTCACTGGATTGCAATGAAAAAACTTAATTCATTTTGTAGTTACTTAGAATACAAGAATGCTTCAGAAATCTTAAAGTATACTTGTGCATGAATGCCTTATTTTCTTGTGAGTGCTTTGGTGGGAACAAAATCAAGATGGGGTTAGAATCAGGTTTGTTGTTGAAGACATTATTACTTAAACCCTTTGATGTATTGAAAATGGTGCAGAAACTTCCTGCAATACGAGATACTGTAACTATGTTGTGGTGTTAGGTATGAGGAAGGGGGCAATGCCTTCATGCAATAGACAGGGATATTGAGAGAAAAATGGTGGTATTGGAATTGGTAGTGGTAGAGTTATCTCCGTACTTTCTTGTAACTATTTTTCATAATATTAGCTTTTATTTGTAACAGTTTTGCTTGGGTATAATGGTTAACAATATCATGGGTTATTCTTAAGGGATTTTTCCATGAAGATTAATATATTAGCTATTTTCTTAAAATTCATTAACATGAGGCAAATTTTGTTCCTTTACAGCACACATTCCTTTGTACCTGTACCCATTCCTCAACACTACAAGCAAGACAAGACCTTTTGAATATTTGAGGCTTACGAGCTTGGGTGTCATTGGTGCTCTTGTAAAGGTACAAATTTGTACTTAACAATTTAGTATGTTATTATTGTTCCTGGCATCCTGCATCCTATGGGCAACTATGTGAAAGTTTTTGATCCTATGGTTGTTTTATATTTTTTAATCAAGACGGTCAAAGGAACTTGTTAGCATATGAATGCAAGGATCTTCAAAGAGAAATCACAATTGAAGGAAGCTATCATAGAAAATATTTCTGTTAGGGTGACCTATTGGGTAATGCTATTGCATGTATTCTCACCTGTGGGTCCACACCCCTAGATTCCTTGTTTGCATCACCCTATCACTAACTTGGAACCACCTTCTTCTTCTATCTGTTGGAAGCTTACCTGTTTTAGCCAATTTCAAACCTTGGAGGAGGGCTAAAAGTTCTGCTCTAAGCGAATCTCACACCTATATTGGACCGGAATATAAAGATATTACCTTTTCTTCACCATCTCTAAAAGCTTCCCCAATACTTGAGGGTCCCGGGTTGCCAAATGAACTCCCATCAAAGTTAAGCTAATTCTTTGTAATGCTGAAGGGACCAAACTCTCCTGGACCAGGGCCTTGGTAGTTGAAGTTTTTCCACCCCCTGATTATATCCTGCACTAAAAACTCCTTGGATGATACAATTTTTCCTTTCTTCCCAAACCATCCAGAGTATTGCTACTGTAGTGGCTCCAAATGACCCTTCCCCTCTTCTTCAATTGTCCAAGGAAACTTGCATAAAACAAAGCTGCTACAGAATGTGGGGGTGACCATTTGCAACCAAAAAGAGAGGAAAATCAATCCCAAATACATGAAATAAAAGAACAAGAGATCAATGGGTTTGCAGCCGGCTCACCATAGGTATAACAAAGAATGCAAACATAAGGGGAAAGCCACCGATTAGGCCTTCTCTTTTGAAGCACATTACAGAGTGTTAAACTTCCTGACTAGTTGAGTGGAGATGGGTAGTGAAAAAAGAGTTACAAGAAAACATTCCAGAAGGAGAGACTATTCAAGCTCACCTATCCAAGCAAGATTGGTCCAAGAAAATAGAGCACAAAAGAGAGAGAATTTCATCAGCTGCCTCCATTTCAGCTTCCCTAAGCCCTCTTCTTAGACCCAAATCCCAAGAGTCCACATTACCATGAATTGATGAGATGGATTTTTGTTAATGCAAAGAAAGAGTATAGAGAGAGAAATCTAACGATGAGGATTCCCCAAGCCAAAGTATCTTCCCAAAAGAGCACTTTATTGCCACAACATGCATCACAATTCACACCTGAAGAAGGGAAGTAAAGAGGGTAGGGGTCAAGAATAGTTTTCCACAGAGAACACATAGCCCTAGGGTTGATTCCAGTGTCCCAACTCTTTGTTGCCAATCCATAGATGTTGACTATCACCTTGTGTACTTGATTTGTATTCTTATGTCATGGATTTATGGGATCTCTTTCATGTGGTTTGGTTACTCCTTACATAGTATACATACTTGAGGGCATGGACACATGTTTCATATTTGTTGGCACACCTCATTGATGTTTATATTTTGATAGCTCCCAACAGAAAGCTTTGGGGTCTGTTTGGTTTGCAGGAATAGGAGTCTGGAATTGGAATAGGAATAGCCCATGTTGTTTGGTTGAGCGGAATCAGAATCCAATTCCCATTCCTGGCAGAATGGCATTCCTCCATTTGAGGGAATGGCCATTCTGCCTCCCTGGGAATGAGAATTCCCCCCGACCAAAAAGCCTCCCTCCCTCCATCTCTGTCAGTACCCCCCTCCAATGGCTAACTTTGCAAACTCTGGTGATTTAAGTCACTTCTGGTCATTGCCGGAAATAATCTCATTTCAATTCTGATTCAAGTTCCTGTCTGAACCAAGCGGTGGGGGATAGGCCATTCTGATTCCGATTCCAATTCCGGCTGTGAACAAATAGTTTCTGGTAGTTTAGGAACCTGTCAAGTTGCTTTTCCTTGTGCTTTAGTTTCTGGTAGTGTAAAAGCATGTTGAATTGCTTGTCCTTGTACAACTGAGGATTAGATGCATTTCCAACTAGAGCGAGCTTTAAAAAGTAAGAGCACAAAAATGCACTGTTGGATCAACAGGCCAAACATAGGGGCCGTTTGGCAAGTCTTTTTGGGAAGATCTTCTGGTAGCTCTGACAGTCAAAAGATGCATTTGAGTTTTTGCATTAAGATCTGAGCAGCCTGAAGCACATTTTTTTAAGGTGTGTCTTTCCATGCGAAGACAAATAGAAAAAAACGCAAAAGCTCCATTTGGAGCTTCCCGAAAATTGCCCGTTTTGAGCTTCTCGCGTCCTTTTAGCATGCCGGCTTTTGGCAGCTAAACGGGAAAAGACCGAATTGCAGTCTGCCGGGCTTGTAAATAGCTGACAGACCACGCGGAAAGACACGCCAAACGGGGCCATAATTAACCCTTTGCATAGGTGATAAGAAGACATCCTTAAGTTGGTCTATTAGGGAGACTACCTGTTCATTTTTGTCATCCCTAAGGCTCCTTATCTGGCTCAAATCTTAGAAGCACCCTAAGAGGGCAGCACCAAGATGGAATGGATAGATGTTTATGAGTTAAGATGATGTAAACCTTTGAAACTTTCTAGTTTAAACGGGCTGCCACCAAATCCTTTTAGTCTTCCCAGAATTTTGCTTGCTCCCTGAGACTGGATTGTATCTTATAAACTATTGATAATGATGGTCCAATGACTTCTGTTGCTTTCCAGGGATACACCACTCATTTGCAATGATTATGTTAAGATCAGATAGCTGAGTTACCCATAAAAAAGAACTGAAGAAAAGAAAGACAATTTTACAGTACATATCTTAATATTTAATGTGGATATTCATTTGCAGGTTGATGATACAGAAGTTATCAGTTTTCTTCTTTCAACTGAAATAATTCCTTTGTGTCTGCGAACCATGGAGATGGGTAGTGAACTTTCAAAAACAGTAAGTGACTTGTTTTCTTATTCTATTATGTTATGTTTTTCTACCATTTTGCTATTTGCAAGTTTATCTGATGGAGGACAATTTGTTGCCTTATTGGTTATATCATATATGGTCCATGATGAAAAGGAGTATATATTTCTTAACCAAAGATCATGGTGACATATTGCTTATCAGAATTTAGAAGTACCTTCTTCTGCCATTACATTGTATCATTTCTTGCTTGAATGTTATATATACATGGATTTGGGCTTTTGCCCCCCCAAATAAACATGGATGTGGGCCTGGGGCCTAGGGTGGAGCCAATCCAAAATGAGCTTCAGACAAATGAGCTCCTATTAGTTTCTTCCTCTGTATTCATTACTTAACTGTTAGAATTTATTAAGTATTGAAAAGGAATGAGTAATTACAGCAGTGAAGCATCCCAAAAATTTAGGGTAGCTCGAGCTTCATAACCCCAGCCCTTGATATTTACATATTTCATACATTCAAATTGCCCTCTGTATTCATTACTTAATAATCTATCTTATTTCAATTGTTTTGGGTAATGCAACTATTTTAGAACAAATATGTGTTTCTTCCTTGGTGTGAACCTTTGCTTATGTGTCTACACAGGTTGCTACATTTATTGTTCAAAAAATTCTATTGGATGAAGTGGGATTGCGTTATATTTGTGCTACAGCAGAGCGTTTTTTCGCAGTGGCTCGTGTGTTGGGAGCCATGGTTAACTCACTCACTGAGCAACCTTCATCCAGGCTGCTAAAACATATTATTCGGTGTTACCTTAGGTTGACGGATAATCCAAGGTTGGTGGTGGAGTAGTTTGTGGCCTAAGCTCTAAATATAATATATCAATGCCATTTTTTTTTCTTTCTTTGTTCTTCCTTAATACCTTATGCCTTATTTTCTGTTTATATGAAACATCTAACCATATGGCTATGATTCTTGGTTTCCATGATGCAGGGCGTGTGAAGCACTAAAAACTTGCCTTCCCGAAATATTAAGAGATGCAACCTTCAGCAGTTGCCTTCGTGTAAGTGTTGCAGTGATATTTGAGAAATGCCATTACTATCATTCACAATTTTGTTTGTTGTCTTGCTGTTTTCATTCTTGACATTCTACCTGTCAAGAGGCTTTCTTTTATTTAAGCGAAATGAAATGGCCATCATGGTTTTTACATTTATGATTGCTTTTTTACAACCCATGTAAAAAATCTTTGGTTGCAAGTAAAACTGTTCATATCCCTTGAAGAATTGGTTTGGTGTTACTTTCATTTTATTTGTTGAAAACATTAGTTACTTTAACGAAGGTGCCAGCCAGCTTTCTGGTAGGGTCTCTAGCTGGTTGTAGTGCGGACATGGGGTTGAGTGAGTCATTCCTTCAACCTGGTTGGGGGGGGGGATCTCCTACACTTTTTTTTTTCTTTTTTCTTTTTAACTTTGCCCTAGACTTGCATTCAGTCTGTGACAAGTGTCTCCTTGTACATGTGAATATCCATTCATATGATAATACACATGTTAAGGGCTTACTGTCAGTCTGTCACATGCTGGATGGAAGTATTGGAGATTCAGAGTTGGTTGGGGTGGGGGGTTGGGGTTTGGGGGAGGGCTTTGCCTAGCAAAATCCTTAGTTACTTTAAGATGTTTGTGGTAGGAACTGCCTACCTCGATCTCGGTAGCCTCTTTGAGGGAGACTCACCTCCTGAGAACAGAGAAAATAGAGGAAGAAGAAAGGTTTCTATTCATCTTTTATTACAGAATTGGGATCCTCTTTATATGGACTCAGATGGCTCATCATGAGAATCAAATATTCCCATGTGTAGATGTAACTAACTCTGGGATCAGATTTTTTGCCATGGCTGCTGGTTCCCTCTGTCTTCTAACAAACTGCTGCGCTAAGGGTGGCTTTGCACCTTGACTGCTGTGGCTATGGGGCCTGGGCCTGTGTGGGCTGCAGTGGTCGTAACAACTCCCCCCCTCCTTAAGGTTGACCTTGCCCTCAAGGTCCAAGTTAGGGAACCTGTCCTGAAGCTGCAGATACGGCTCCCATTTGGCATCTTCTAAGGGCAGACCAGCCCATTCAACTTTTGCTTCTGGGACCACTTGGTGTCCTTGGCGAACCCACCTGAAGTTAACAATGTGGATGGGTTCAGTTTCCAGATCCCCTTCTTCTGTGAAACGGGGAAGGGTGGTAACACAGTTGGCTAGGGGGCCTGCAGCCTTCTTGAGGAGGGAAACATGGAACACTAGGTACAGCTTGGTGGTGGCAGGAAGCTCGAGGTGATACACTACTGACCCTACCTTCTCTAGTACCTTGAAGGGACCGTAGAATCTGGGAGCCAGCTTATGCCAGGCCCGACGGGCAACTGAGACCTGCCTATATGGCTGCAACTTCAGATAAACAAACTCGCCTACCTGAAACTCTACCTATTTGTGACTGGTATCATAATGTTCATCCTCGACTGGGCCTTAGAGAGATTGGCCTTGAGACTTTTCAGGATGTCATCTTGGGCTGTGAGCGTGGCTTCTACTTCAGCAATTTTAGTAGTTCCCAATTCATACGGGAGTATGGGGGGTGGGTCACATCCATACAGTGCCTTAAATGGAGTCATGTCGACAGCTGAGTGATAGGCCGTATTGTACCAATACACAGCCCATGGAAGCCAGTAAGTCCACTGCTTGGGCGTTTCCCCTGCAAAGCAACGCAAGTATGCCTTCGGGCATCTATTAAGGACCTCTGTCTGTCCGCCCGTTTGAGGGTGATAGCTGGTGGAGTCCCTCCAGAAGTGGCTGAGGAAGGAGGGATCTCGATCAGAAACAATGTACCTTGGGGTCCCATGCAGCTTGGTCACGTCCTTCATGAACATGTTGGCCATCATGGTGGCAGTGTATGGATGAGGCAGAGCTGAGAAGTGTCCGTACTTTGTTAGCCGGTCAATCACCACTAGAATTACTGATTTGCTGGCTGAACGAGGTGGACCTGCTATGAAGTCCATGGAAGTGTCTTCACACACCCGTTCTGGAATTCTAAGCGGCTGCAAAAGCCTCGCCGGTTATTGGGCTTGGTATTTCTATTGCCAACACACCCCACATTCAGCAACATGTCATTGGACATCCCTATGCATACCTAGCCAGTAATAATGACTTCTCAATCACTTAAGAGTGCGCAAAACTCCTGAATGTCCCCCCAAGCTGGAGTCTTGGAAAAGCTTCAGCAGATCAAGGATGTGGGCTAAGCTAGGCGAAATCATGTATCACCCTTAGAAAAATAAGTTTGGCCCAATAATAGTGTAACCACTCACCCTGGCTGGATCCTTTTGAACCTGGTTTCTGATTACCCGGAGATGGGGGTCTTGCCTTGACTTCTGTCGAATGGCTTTAAACAAAGGGTAGGTTGGTTCTGAGCAAGTGAGCTGGGCTAGATCTTCCACCCGAGAGAGAGCATTGGCCACACGATTCATGCTGCCTGGCTTGTACTCAATTCGGTAATCATAGTCCATTAACTTTCTGATCCACTTTTGCTGCTCTGGGGTGTGGACCCTTTGCTCCAGGAGGTATTTGAGGCTTCTTTGATCAGTTCTGATGAGAAGCTGCCATCCTAGCAAATAAGTCCTCCAGTTTTGGATGGCTAACACGATGGCCATTAGCTCCTTCCCATATGTGGATTGGGCCCGGTGGGTAGGAGCTTGCTAAAATAGGCCAGGGGTCTCCCCTGCTGCATCAGTACTGCCCCCCACGCCCACACTGGAGGCGTCACATTCAAGCTCAAAAGGTTGGAGAAGTCTGGTAGGGCCATAATGGGTGGTGTAGTCACTGTAGCCTTGAGTGCATTAAAATCCTCCTGAGCTTCCTCATCCCACAAGAATGATTCCTTCTTTAAGAGTCTCATGATGGGGGCAACTATGAGCCAATAGCCCTGAATGAACCCGCCTATAGTAGCCGGTAAGTCCCAGGCTCCCAGCAAGCCCCTTAAAGCCGTCAATGAAGTGGGTTGGGGCCAAGATTGGATGGCCATCACTTTTTTTGGGTCAGCTGTAACCCTTGCCTCATGTACTATGTGCCCCAAATAGTGAACTGCTCTGGCCGAAAGAACACTTGGAGGTTTAGCATACAGTTGGTTAATCCTTAGGACTGATAACACATGCTGCAGGTGCTCTAGGTGGGCCTTCTAGTTGCATAGTATCGGATCAAGGCTACGCAGCCATTGCACCCTGAAGATGACATCAACACCGAGAATTCAAGGGGTGCAAGTCTACCGAGAATTTCTGCCCTTGGATGGAGATGGTTTCCCTCTTGCAGATACTATCGCAATTTATCTTATGTCTATTGGTCACATGAACTGAAAAAGGGGAAGTGGGTTGGAGTGTCATACCCAGCCGTTTGGCCAGGAGGCAAGTGATGAAGTTCAGAGTTGATCCACTGTTGATGAGAATAGCTATGGGCCTGCCCAGAAGTCTGCCCGTGACCCGTATGGCTTGGGTGGAACCTAGGCCCATCAAAGCCTGGAGGGAGATCTCAGCTTCTTCTTGGTCCGGGCCCATTGGGCCGATTTCCCCATTGGCATGTGCGGTGGGGTCCACATCCGGGGTATCTTCATCTAGTTGCAGGAGGTAAGCATGATGGGCCTTGCACTTGTGGCCTGGCCCAAACTTGTCAGCGCAGTTATAGCATAGGCCCTTTTCGCGCCAGGCTTGCGTTTTGGCCCATAAAAGGCACTTATAGGGTACTGTGGGCCGAGGTAAGATGGGTCTTGTGGGCTCACTCACAGGCTTAGGGACCACCGGTTCAACCTTAGGAGGACTCAAAATCGGGCTTAGTAAGTGGTTATTTCTCCTCAGCTGGTCCAACTGCTCTTCTTGCAGTCTGGCCAGACCCACTGCTGCCATGACTGTTGCCGGCTATAACACCTTGACCTCCAGGCGTATATCGTCTCGCAGTCCCCTGATGAAACAACATACCAGTGCAGTTTTTGGCCACCCGAAAACGCGAGAGGATAAGCGCTCAAATTCCAGCTGATACTCCATCTCCGACCCCGTCTGCTTCGGCCTGGTAAGTTGTTCATTATAGTTCACAAATGTTGTTGGGCCAAATCTGATGCAGATGGCCTTAGTGAACTCTGACCACATCACCTGTGGATGGGAGCGGCGATACCACAGAAACCAGAGGATTGCATCACCGTTCAAATGGATGGAGGCGATCGATACTTGCTGATGTGCAGGGATTTCATGGTATTCAAAATACCACTCAGCCTTAAAGATCCAAGGAATGGGATCTCCACTGGAATATTTAGGAAAATCAATTTTGGTTACCCTGCCTGGAAATGGAGCGCCACTCCTTCCTCCTCGGTAGTTCAAACCCTCCATCTCCCCCTCTCTCTAACTGGACTCCCCTGTCTTCTGTTGTGAGGCCATGGTGGACATGGTAGCCCGCAGTTCCTTCAGCTCAGTGACCACCTGATGCGGAACTAACTCAATCTGATCGACCCTCTCGTCGACCGTAGTGGATCGTGTCGGCAGCATTGGAAGTGACAACCTGGCTCTGATACCAACTGGTAGGAATTGCCTACCTTGGTAGCCTCTTGGAGGGAGACTCACCTCCTGAGAACAGAGAAAATGGAGGAAGAAGAAAGGTTTCTATTCATCTTTTATTACAAAATTGGGAGCCTCTTTATACGGACTCAGATGGCTCATCATGAGAATCAGATATTCCCATGTGCAGATGTAACTAACTCTGGGATCGGATTTGCTGCCATGGCTACCGGTCCCCACTGTCTTATAACAAACTGCTGCGCTAAGGGTGGCTTTGCACCTGGACTGCTGTGGGCTCTAGGGCCTGGGCTTGTGTGGGTTGCATGGTCATAACAGAGCCCATGAACAAGTCCTCCAACTTGTGGCCCACCTATTAGATAGTAGATACATTTACATCTGCAGGACACCAAGGCAGTTGTGGGCATTGGAGGTCTTAGTGGCCTTGATCCATTTAGAGGGTGAAACTATACTATGGTTTCAATGGTATTGGTGTTGTTATCCTCAACTTATGTGTCCTAACTTAACTGAATCTGTGTATGCTTGTTTTGGCCTTTCTGGCTTTGGCAATTGTGATGAAACCTTGTCTAAGCATAGACAAATTTGATCAGTTTGAGATTATCAACAAGAATTTGAAATGCTTGCAGCAGGATGTATGGTTGGATTGAAAAAGCTTTGGTTGATTGTTTCATAAAGGGGCTTATGGGAGGATATATGGTTGCTCTATAGGGAGTCATCATAGAGAACGAGATCTATACAATTGTGATGAAAAGTTCGGGCTGGGCCATAAGTGTAAACACCAGCAACTTTTTCTCCTCTAAGCTTATGATTCTGAGGGGGAAGATGACCTTGCTTATCAAGCTGAGCCTAGCATGAGGATGTTGTTTAAGTGATTCCTGAAAGCTATCTTCAAGCCCTTACAAGAATCATTTCACCACAAACCATGTGTATATCTAGGGTTGTCCATGAGCAGCCAGGACCAGTGTTCGTTGGCAGCGGAAGTACACTAAATTTCATCAGAGACCGTGTGGCTAAGCAACTGGGGCTACCAATTCAATCCATAGAGCCATTTTCAATCCACATGGCCAATAGACAACAACTATTTGTGTGATGGAATTTGTAAGGGGTGGGAAATTGAAGGTGCAAATGAATAGAGTGAGGGTTGACTTACATCCCCTAGACTTCAAGGTACGGACCCGGTCTTGGGAATTCTATGGTTGAGGCAGCTTGGGCCCTTGGTTTCTGACTAGGTTGACTAACTATGGACTTCAAGCTGGGCAGTTGGACCTATCACTTAAAGGGACTTGGCCCAAGCTCACCTAAACAGGACAGTTGGGTTGTACTTAAGTATTGCCTACATACAAACCCACCAGTTCTACTGTACATGGGCTCAGATTACACTGTCCTGGTTTTATCCTCTCATCCAACTAGCATACCAACTGAAGAGTTGGGCCTGTAGCAGCTACTAATTGAATATAGTGATGTCTTTCAAGAACTTAAAGGTCTTCCTCCATCTAGGGCCCATGATCATAGGATCCTTATCCTGCTAGGGGCGAGCCCAGCTATTGTATACCGCTACAGATATCCCAATTTGAGAACGCTGAAATTGAAAAAAGTAGAACTTTTGGAGAAAGTAATGTTCCAGCCTAGTTTTAGTCCCTATTCCTCCGCCATTCTAATCATGGAGGATGGGACTTGGAGGTTTTAGTTGACTACTGGGCACTAAATCATATGATAGTAAGGGACTGATTTCCCATACTAGTGATTGATGAATTGTTGGATGAGTTGAAGGCTGCCACTCTTTTCTCCAAGGGTCTGGTTAGAGTAGAAAAGCTCTGATAGCTGTTTTGATAAACTTTATGAAAAGAAGAAAGAAGAGAAAAGTTTCTGCTAGAAAAGAAAAGAAGAAGAAATAGAAGAGAATGAGAGGAAGCCAAAAGAATTAGATCTGGCCGCCCCCTTCCTTTTAATTATATAATCATAAAAGAATGTACAAGTACAAGTATGCCCTTAGTAGGTCGGCTACTTGTAACAAGCTAAAAAGAACCAGCTAACGTAATATAAACTAATGGGCCTAAGGCCCAATGACTACCAAACTGAATTATGTAAATAAAAATTAAATAAAATCGGTCCAATAAGAGAACATCGGCCCAATAACTCAACACTCCCCCTCAAGTTGGGAATAAATGTCACACATTCCCAACTTGCGTAGATCATGCTCCAACTTGTTTCTTGCAACTTGTAAGAACATCAGCAAGCTGCAAATCAGATGCAACATGTGGCAAGCAAATGTCCTCTGAAGTCGCCCTTTCTCTTATAAAATGTCTGTCCACTTCAATGTGCTTCGTCCTATCATGCTGAACTGGGTTGTGGGCAATGTTAACATTGCTGCTTGATTGTCACAGTATAACATCGTAGGTTCTTCTGCCTCAATCCCAATCTCTCCTAACAAGGAACGGATCTAGAGGAGCTCTGAAACATTATGTGCCATGGCTTTGTATTCATCTTCTGCACTTGACCTTGCCACAATTGTCTGTTTCTTACTCTTCCATGAAACTAGATTACCTCCAACAAGAGTACAAACTCCTGATGTAGATCTCCTGTCATCTAGACACCCTGCCCCCTGCCCAATCAGCACCTGTGTAAGCCTCTAGCTTCAACTGTCCATGGTTAGCAAACAATATGCCTCTACCCGGGTGTCCCTTCAAATAAGAAAGTATCCCATCGATGGCCTCCCAATGATGAACTCGTGGGGCATGCATGTATTAACCCACCACACTCACTACATATGAGATGTCTGATCGTGTCATACATAAGTAAAGTAACTGCCCCACTAATCTCTGATATCTCCCATCATCCTTCACTAGTTCACCTTCTGAAGCATTTATCCTGTGGTTTTGATCAATAGGTGTACTAGCTGCCTTTGCCCCAAGTTTCCCTGTCTCCTGTAGTAGATCCAGAACATACTTCCTTTGTGAGATGAAGATTCCATGTTTTGATCTTGCCACTTCAATGCCCAAAAAGTACCTCAGCTCCCCAAGATCCTTAATTTCAAACTCTTTGTGCAGATTTTCCTTCAAGGAATCAATCTCACTCAGATCATTTCCTGTAACTACAATGTCATCCACATACACTATCAAAATTGACACCAAGGACCCCCTCCTCTTTATAAACAGAGTATGATCTGATTGAGTCTGAGTATAGCCAAAAACAACAAAGGCTCTTCTAAACCTGTCAAACCAATCTCTGAGTGATTGTTTCAAACCATATAGAGACTTCTTCAACCTGCACACCTTTCCCTTTTTCACATCATCGTAGAAACCAGCTGGAAGATCCATATACATCTCTTCTTGCAAGTCCCCATTTAGAAAAACATTTTTCACATCAAGTTGGAAGAGTGGCCAAGAGTATGTAGCTGCTAGTGAGAGAAGAATCCGGATTGAGCTCATCTTTGCCACTGGTGCAAAAGTTTATGTTAGAATGCTCGAGTCAGGGGTATTTTGGTMATTYTGGWTTATYTKCTTGARAGTGAAAGGTCTATTGTATCTGAGTTTAAGTTATGTGTCCCATCTTCTATGAGGGACAAAATAGTTTTTCTTGTAACTCTAAGTTTTTTGAATAAATTCAAGTGGGTCGGCTAGGAGAGGGGTGATTTTACATTCTCTCTTCTAGTCTGGCCGAATACTCTTCTTCTTCTTCTTCTTCTTCTTCTTCTTCTTTCTTCTTCTCTACTTTGATCTAGAATCTACTAGGGTTTACTCACATGGTATCAGAGTGATAAGGTCTCGTGTTCTCTCTTCTTGCTGCTGTCCCCTTCCTGGGTTCGCCACCAGCTTTGCAGTAGTTTTCATCCTTCAGCTGACCTGATTGGAGATTCGATAAAGGGCTGAAAAATGAGTTGTCGTTTTGAGGGTCTGGAGGTGAGAATGCCTCTGGTCGGTGCTGTGGTGGTTGTTGAAGTGGTACACTAGACCCTCTATTCAGTGTACGAAGAGGGATGAACGTAGACAGGTATGAACACTGCTGTCGTGTGCTCAAATAATGGACTGTGAATGCTATTTTGTGCTTCAAAAGTTAGTTGTTGTGGAGCTTGGTGAGACTGATACGCATATCAGTCATGTCCTTTTTTTTTTCTTGCTCATATGTGTGCTGAAAGAAGAGTCGTAGACTGCTGAAGTCCACGACAGCAGTGGCATGGTGCTGGTTGTGTCGTGGTGGCTGACATATCTATGATTCTAAATGCTTAAAAGTGAACTCCTGGACCTTGTGTGTAATGAGTTCTGCAGTATGAAGAACAAGTGTTTGATGAAATGACTGAGTGATTTCAGCCTTGGCGTGTTGATGGTAAATGGTCTTGCAGTGTGCAGTCAAGGTGTTTGATGTGTTGACTGAATGATTTCAGCCTTAGTGTGTAGTGTGTAATGTGCAGTTGAAGAAGTTGGAGTTGGTGGTATCATAAGTGAGATAAGTCTTGTGAAGTGTGTGAGGTTGTGGTGTATATTTGAAGGTGAAATAATTAAGATGACTTTATTTGCAGATGGGAATGACAACAAAACAGGCATCATGCTTTCTCCAGATTATCTAAGTGTTCAAATGACATCCATCAAATTGAATGGTGAGAATTATGTACCATGGGCAAAATTCATGGAGGTGTTCTTGAAGGCCAAGAGGAAAGTAAAACATGTGAGAGAGAAACCTCCCTCTGATTCCCCTGGGTTCAGTGACTGGGAACAAGWWRATGCACARATAATGACRTRGCTYTGRAACARCATGGAACCAAAGATTAGTGTGAACTTCATGTTCCTAGATACAACCAAAGAAATCTGGGATCATGCTAAGAAGTTGTACTATGGACAAGACAACACAACTAGGGTATATCAGTTGTACCAAGAGTACTTCAATTTGAAGCAAGGAAGTCAAAACTTAGAAGAGTACTATGCAAGTTTGAGGAACATCCGCAATGAGCTCAATGTGTATCACCCTCTAACATCAGATGTCCAGATCCAATAACAGCAACGTGAACAGCTTGATGTGACTAGRTTTCTTGTGGGCTTGAAGGCTGAGTATGAGCCTGTCAGAGCACAGATATTGGGGGGATC
>NW_010729227.1:196449-228731 GCF_000365185.1 Nelumbo nucifera | reverse complement strand
TTTGTAACAAGTTGGGACTATATGATATATACTCTCCAGCTTGAGGGGGAGTGTTAGAATGCTCGAGTCAGGGGTATTTTGGTCATTCTGGTTTATCTTCTTGAAAGTGAAAGGTCTATTGTATCTGAGTTTAAGTTATGTGTCCCATCTTCTATGAGGGACAAAATAGTCTTTCTTGTAACTCTAAGTTTTTTGAATAAGTTCAAGTGGGTCAGTTAGGAGAGGGGTGATTTTACATTCTCTCTTCTAGTCTGGCCGAATACTCTTCTTCTTCTTCTTCTTCTTTCTCTTTTCTTTCTTTCTTCTTCTCTACTTTGACTTAGAATCTACTAGGGTTTACTCACAGTTTCTAAGTAATCTATGTCATTAAGTTTGACTATACCCTTTTGCAACCAGCCTTGCCTTATACCTTTCTATACTCCCATTCGCCTTGTATTTCATTGTATAAACCATCTGCATCCAATTGTCTCCTTGCCTTCTGGTAGATCCAGAATTTCCCATATCTGATTCTTAATCAAAGCTTTCCTCCTGCATAGCTATCTTCCACTCAGTTTTGGAGAGAGCTTCACTAACATCCTTTGGTATAGACACAGAGTCAAGGGAGGAAAGGAAGGCCCGGTAGGAAGGAGATAGTCCATTGTAGGAGAGAGAGTGTGCGATGCAATGAGCAGTACATTTTCTCTTCCCTTTTCTGAGTGCAATAGGAAGGTCAAGGTCATCTGTAATGGGGTTAGTAGTATCAATAGGAACTAGACTATCAGAGGAAGCAAGGGGCATACCTGGATCAGTGTTAGTCGAATCTGGAGTCTCCGAGGAGTCGATAGGAAGTGATGTGGGTTCTTTTGCTGTGGAATCAACCTCCCTATGCAGTTGAAGATGCTGTCGTGTAAAACATTGAGAAACAGGATGCAAGGGAGGTTGTAAAGTAGGTGAAACAGGAGGGTCGGACACTGGAGTGGACAAAGGGGCTGGAACTGGAAGTGGTATTGGATTTGTCACTTCCTTCCCCAAAACACCCCCTGAGAAGAACCCATCGAGAAGAAAGGTGTGGACTCAAAAAAGGTAACATCCATAGTAACATACCAACTCCCAGAGACTGGGTCATAGCAATAATACTCCTTTTGGTTTCCCACATATCCAAAGAAGACACACTTCTTTGCCTTAGGGTCAAGTTTCGAGCGATGAGGACCAAGAACATGGATAAAGCATACACAACCAAACACCCTTAGAGGAATATGGAACAACTCCCCCTCAGGAAAAAGAAGGCTGAAAGGGGTGCTATATCCAAGAATACGAGAAGGCACCCGATTAATCAAGAAAACCGCTATAAGAACTGCATCACCCCAAAATCGAACTGGAGCAGTAGAGGTCATCATCATGCTTCTTGCAACTTCCACAACGTGTCTGTTCTTTTTCTGCTACACCGTTCTGTTGTGGAGTGTATGAACAATTGCTTTGATGGATTACTCCATGCTCTGATAGGTGATGCTAGGTTTTTTTTTTCAAAATATTCTTTAGCATTGTCTGACCTAAACACTTTCACTCATACCCCAAACTGCGTTAGCACCATTTGATGAAATTGTCGAACCAAATATGGCACATCATCACGGGATCTCATCAAATATAGCCAAGAATATTGAGAATAATCATCCACCAACAGAAGGAAATACCAATAGCCACCCATAGAGGGAATGTCTACAATGTTTTCCAAGTTTACAACCTTCACACTCTAAACTGGACAAATTAACAGACTCAAACAACTTCAGAAACAAGAAACACAAAGAAGTAAAAGAGTGCCCTAACTGATTATGCCAAAGCATAATCTGGTCCACTGACTTTGACTCAATATCCCTATTGACATGATGACTCTGATGACTAGGAAGCACATCAAGAAGGTAGATTCCATTCACCTCACAACCACTCCCAATCGTCCTCTTTGATTCTAGATCCTGCAAAACACAATGACCGGGAGAAAAAATTACTGAACAATTCAAATTCTTTGTCAAACTACTAATAGATAAAAGTACTTAGTCTAGGAACATGGAGGACAGAGGGTAGGGAAATGGTATCGGTTATCTTGACAGACCCTTTCCCAACAATGGGAACATGTGATCCATCAACCGTGGAAACTCTTATCTCTGCCAGAGCAGAGGTGGTATGAGGAGAAAATGGTGGAAATGTTGGTCATATGCTTTGAGGCTCCTGAATCTATAATCCAAGGGGGGCCCTCCTTACCTGTAGTGGAAGCATAGTTTGCAGTGGCAATGCGAACTATCTGTATGTGCAAAAGAAGTAGAATGACCACCTCCTGTTCCACCTGTACCTTGTTGTCCACCTGATAATGGGTTAGGGCTGACAGTATCTCTCTGATTTAGTAACTGCCCATATCTCTCCAGTTTGGCCCTCACTGCATTTGTTGCAACAGACTCTAGGGAAGCTGTAGTAGGTGGTCCTGATAAGTCACTAGTTATTGCCATATTCACATTTCCCTTCTTGTTTCTAAGTCGGCTCAGCACAAGGTGAGGGTAAAGCTTCCAGTAGGTATGTTTAGGCTTCTTACAATAGTCACAGATCAGATCCTTCTTATCTTCCTTCCTGAGTTCATTTCCACCATTGTCTCCACTCTAATTTGGTTTCACTATGCTAACCATAACAGATTGCTCAAGGCCCGGGTTCCTCATTATCACATTCCCCCTACTCTCCTCTCTTGATACAAAGGCATATGCCTGAGAGAGAGTTACATTGTCTCTGGAAAGATCATGCTGCCATGCAATGCCATACTCGGGGTTGAGTCCAGCTAGAAACTCAAAAACCCTATTCTTTTCTAATAGTTTCTGGTAAGTTGTTTCATCCTTGCTACTTTCCCAAACCACACTCTCCAAATGATCTATCTCCTGCCATAAGATTTTGAGGGCTGAAAAGTAAATAGCAACAGACTAATCTCCCTGTCTGGTAGCAATTACCTAATTCCTCAACTGGTAGGTTGTAGCAACATTCTCATTTTGTGAATAGGTTTCTGCAACTCCATCCCAAATTTCCTTAGCTGTGTTAGCCCATAAAAAGTTTTTACTTATATGGGGTAACATGGAATTTCACATATAGTTCTCCTGTACCCATCGGGAGCAGTTAGTTTCAGGTTTCTCTTCCTCACCTATGACATATACCAATTTTCCACGGGCACCAATGGCCATCTTTGCAGATTGTGACCACTCCAAGTAGTTTGTACCATCTAACTTAACTGTAGTGATGGTCCCAAACCCGAAAAAGTCTCCAACACTTCCTCCTCCTTGTCCTATCTCACCTCCAGGTTTGTTTTCAACTTCGTAGCCCTCCATAACTCTCAAAAAAGGGTTAGGAAATTACTTTGAGATGAAAAAATAGGTATTTATCTCCTTCAGACACCTCAAACACCCTTCTGGTACCCTAGAAGCTCCTCCCTCCAAAGATTCCTTTTTCGGTGGGAGCGAGAGAAGAGAGAGAAGAGGCTGCCACTCTCTCTAGAGGCCTCCAAACAAGGTGGGACTTGAACCACCCCCTTCAAAAAACTTCAAGAAACCCTAAAAAAATTAGGGCACCACTTCCTAGGTCAAAAACGAAGAATCCTACTAAAACAGGACTTTTTCTCCCTTTCTCTAGTTCTTCCTGATTTTGGTGAAAAACCCTAGACCAGCTACAAGGGATTGCCAAACCACCAAAACAAAATCCAAAAACTAGGCTTACCTGAGGTCTTCGATCAGCCCTTCACCTCACCATGTAGTTGGCCGATCTAGGGCTGCATGATGGAGTAGCTCAAGAAGTCTTTAACATTGCTTTGATACCAAGTAGAAAAAGCTCTGATAGCTGTTTTGGTATAAAATTTATGAAAAGAAGAAAGAAGAGAAAAGTTTCTGCTAGAAAAGAAAAGAAGAAGAAAATAGAAGAGAATGAGAGGAAGCCAAAAGAATTAGATCTGGCCGTCTCCTTCCTTTTAATTATATATACTCATAAGAATGTACAAGTATGCCCTTAGTAGGTCGGCTACTTGTAAGAAGCTAAAAAGAACCACTTAACTTAACATAAACTAATGGGCCTAAGGCCCCATAACTACCCAGTGATTTAAAAGGCACGCCTCAGGTGCAACTAGGCGCACAGGCGAGGCACATTTTAGGGTGGGCGCCTTGCCCAGGTCCTAGGCACAGCCCATTCAAACTGGTGCGCCTTGCGCCTTAGCCCAGGCGTGCGCCTTTTGAAAATTTGCCGCCTTTTCCTTTTTTTTTTTTTTTGAGTCTGGTGGCTGGGTTTAAGACCCTAACATGGACTTGTTTGGGCTTGCCTCGAGGGGCATGGCACAAAGGCGGCTCGTAGAATTAGGAATGCAATGTCACATTAGCTACTTGATCCAATTGAGAAAAAAAGAGATTGTAGGTTTTATATGCTTGAAAATGTTTTGTATGTTTGATTTCATTTTTAAATTTCTCATTTGGATATGCTTTACATATTATATAGGTTTTTTAAAACATTTATTTTAAAACTTAAGTTTATATTTTTATTAATATTATGTTTTATAATTTTTTGATTTTTTTTTGCATTTTTTGAATTTTTATCTTTTTTTTTTTTAATTGTGCGCCTTGCCTCAAAAAGGCGCGCGCCTTGCGCTTTTAAAACACTGTAACTACCTAACTGAATTATGTAAATAAAAAATAAATAAAGTTGGCCCAATAACTCAACAGTTAGCACCAAATCAGGGCACATCTGGATGATGTCCATAAGATGGAGTTTAGAACTCATGATGGACACTGAATTTCTACTATGCCTTTTGGCTTGACTAATGCACCCTTGACTTTTCAGTCTCTAATGAATGATGTTCTAACCTTACTTGAGACTATCTTGGTGTTTTTTGATGACATATTGGTCTATAGCAATGATTGGGTCTCACATCAAGACGCTTATGCACCAGCATTAACCAATTTTATGCTAAACCGTCCAAATGCATTGTTTCTGGTGGATAAGCTTACTAAATACAGTCATTTTGCTACCCTAATACTCTCTCTCTCTCTCTCTCTCTCTCTCTCTGTGTGTGACTCTGCAGTGAGCAGCATGACTAGTTCATGAACCTAAATCAGAAATCTATTTCTCCAATGTAATGGAGGTGTATATAGAGTCCGTACAAGGTCCTGTTTAATCTTATGAGGGTTTGTCTGTGGATGCTACCATCTTTTGAGGTGGTTTCTATATTCCATCTCTTGGTAGTTTTTATCCTATACTGTTTTTGACACCAGTACTCCAGGCACTGTCTGTTCCAGGTGCAGGTTTACGTAGAATTCCTTCTCTAGGTGGGGTCCTGAGTCAGAGTACAACCTTTTTGAAGGTGCAATCACTACAGTTTTGATTTCCATGCCTGCTCTGCTCATAGTTGTTTGGTTCTCACTACAGATAGAGAAAACCAAATCTTCAATTGTGGATAGATTAACTTAAAATACTTAATATTCCTAAGAGAATAAAATGAACAATGTCTGGAAGCTCGGATGGTGATCCAGATGCATCTTAAAACGGAAGATGTGTATGGTTACCTTATTTAGTAGTATGACTGTTACTACTGGTCCAATTCATTGCTCAAGATTTGGTACTAGATTTTTATTTCGGTGTTATAGATGTTTTACACTTTTACTTTCTAGGGATTTATTTCTGATGCTGATAAAATGACAGGTGATCCTTTTCCGTTGTGGATTTGGTGTTACTTGTAGTTTTGGCTTCATCAATTACCTAGTGTTAGCTCACCCCGGCCCAGGGTTATGTTATAGTTTAATTCCTCTGTTGTGAAATTCTCTTGTTCCATTCCTTTCTTTTTGTTTCATTTATATTTGTTTTACAGGAAGATCCAACTACCAAGCGGTGGCTGCAGCAGCTGATTAATAATGTAGCATTAGGAAACCGGGTTGCAGCATTTCAGGTTGGGGGAGGACTTGAGCATATTCTAGGAAGCTAGGCAAGGTTATTATCAGCCATTCTCCAACTGCATTGGTTTGCTTCTGGCGGGACTCACGTGTTATCTATAGGCAAGTAAGTACCAGTACCACTGGAAGATATCTAATAATCATGTCTATCTATGTATCTATGTATGGATAAACTGGCATTAGCCAATGCGATGCACGGGGTGGTGTTGTGAAGGGTTTACTTTTTTCAGAATGGAAGATGAAAGGAAACAATTAAAATTTACAATCTTGTAAAAGATCATTTCTGATCATCTCGTTTATGAATTCTTTGGAAAGATTGAAAAAACAAATGCCAAAAACCCAAAACAGATGCAAATCTGGAAGGTTGAAAACGAGGTGAAAATTTACATCCGTAAGAGATGAAGGGTGGCAAATGGGAAAGGACGGAAGCATGGTTCAAAGTATCATATGCTCTGTACTGAAAAAAAATTCAAGTATTAAGCCATGTAAAAGCATCAATACTCTGTTTTACAATGGTAGATGAGCTACTAGGCTTAGGGCTGCAAACGGATCGAATCAGATTCGGTAATAGGTATATCCGATTCAATTCGATAAAATTTATTAGTGATTCGAATCCGTTAATAATTCGGTGGATTTTTCAAAGGCTGATTTGAATTTGATCCACGGATATCCGATTTGAATCCGATTGTTAACAGAACTTAGAAGATCTACAGTCTGATTAATAGGGAGTGAGACGGTGAGTATAAGATTTACAGTTTCAAAGACAAATTGTGGACCGGTTGCAATGACCTGATTGCTGGCTGGAATTCTGGATATGGAATTGGAAGCTGATTGCAACAAATGACCTTCCCGACCTCCTGTTTTTGAGTTTAAATGGCTGAATCAAAGAGTGAGAGACAGCGAAAAAGGGAGATGCGCTAGTTTCCAGCACAGGGTGGTGTTCCCGATGACGCTGCTATTGATGAAATAACAGAGCCACTCAGCCACAGAGGTTCGAATTCAAGTGTTTAACGACCACGACCGTTCAAAGATGAACAAGGGCATGCCAGCAGTTGAATAGTCGGAAGTTGAAATACTTGCTTGATAACAAGCACCGAAGATGAAGGCTCAAGGCTGTTACAGGTTATAGACTACAAGCGCTGTGTTTAGGGTTTTTGGCTTATAAGCCAAATTATAATTATAGACAATAAAACAAAAAAGTTACAAATATATAAAACCTAGTTAAAATAAAAACTAAAGGGTATGCTTGTCATATAAAATTATTTAAAATATATAATAAATTATTTATATATATTACTGGATCGGATCAGGTCACAGTGGATCAGATCGGTCAATATCCGAATTTGATTCGTTAACGGATTGGCTTTTCTGATCCGATTCAAGTTGTTGGAGTCGGCTTTTCTGATCCACTTCTTAAAGGATCGGTATTAAATCTGATCCGACTTATTTGCAGCCCCATAGCCATTATTGATACTTTGAACCATGGATAGAAAGTACGAAATGGTGGATGAGCTAGTACCATGTGAAAGGAGGGGGGGGGTTGTCTTATTTGACATCTTTGAATGGGGAACGAAGCGGCTACGTGAGGGGATTTTCAGATAGTTGTGTCCCAGATGCTGCCGGGGCTTCAAATGATCAAATCTGGTAATTCTATTTGGAGTTTGGCCTCGTCCAGTCTAGTCTAGTCTAGTGGCCGTTTGGGAGGGCTGAAGCTGCAGTGGCTGTGGTCCTGTGGGTTCTGGCTTTCTGACTTAGGAGGCGGGCCCAACCATGTATGCTATGTTTGTTGAAAAATCTCAAGAGTGTAAAGCCGTTGTCAGTCAATCATTTGAATGGATGTCAGTTTCAGCGTTTTTGAATAGTTTGTTCAGAGTGCTTTGGAGCAGCTGAACCAGTTTAGCTGAATATTCATCTCAGCCCTCATAAACCGGCCTTTGTACTCAATCAAAAGCCCGGGTAACCAGACCCAGACCCAGCACCTTCCACCCGATGGCTGCTGAGCTTTATTACAGTTAGTTAGAAACTAATTCGGATTAGCTGAACCCGATGGCTGTTTAGCTGACTGTGGAACGAATGATAATATTCTATGCCATTAATATATTTATAGGCCCCCAATGATAATATTATAATTCTATACTTTGGCATTGCTAAAGGTATGGTAGATAAAATAATTAAATAATAAAGTATTCAAGGACATAATAATCAACCAACTTTCAGTTTTAGCCATTAAATTAAAAGGCTGAAACTGAATTTGAATTGTTGTAGGTCTACAATTCAAATCTGAATTCTGAGATGAAGTGGTAAAAATCTCTAAATTAAATAGCTCATTATTCATGAGTAACTTACTAAAAGACAAAAGGATAAAGTCATTCAATTCAGTCATTTCATCCACCTTCAGAATTTTTCAAGATGGGAATGAGTATCAGGCTTATGTTTTTGAATTTGGTCTAATTTACATGGACGTGGTATATACCTGTGGTTTGATGGCCTTTCAAGAATCAGTAGTTTAGAACCGTTTGAAAAATCATTGATTTTGTTAAAAAATGTGTTTGGTACAAAATTACAAATAACTTGTAAAAAAACATGCAATTGCCACAACATTCTTACATTATTGGGATCGATATGTCACTGACCTACTGCCATGTCAGAAATCAATTCAAAAATTACCCCTTAATACTCTGATTTTGATTTGTTGAAAATCCGTTTCCTATATGTGTGGGTTGGAGGCATCATTTTCAGAGAAAACAGTTTTTTGTTTTTTTTGAAAATGTTGCTGTTAGGTAAGATATTTTTTGGAGCAACAACAACATTTAAGGTTCAAAGTATCGACATGTATCAACTTGTATCGGCTGATATGTATCATTCCTCGCTAGCAGCAACAATCTCCAATATGAGAAAACGTTGAATTCGGCGTTACTCCAAACCACACATTCTCGATTTCTAAGGTGTGACTTGAAACATTATTTTTCCATGAGAAATGATTTCAAACATATTGACATTTTCTGGATCACTATTTTTTCCAACGTGGTTCTGATGTGCCACTATTTTTTGGAGCAACAACATCAATGCCAAACAGACGCTTCATAAAATAACAACATGTTTGATTTCGATGCCGATTAATTGGTGTCACGTTAGAAACTTAGAATTACATCAACGATTCAAAAATCAATGTTTCCTTCGGTGTTCGGTAGGCCAATTTTTGAGAAATCGCTTAAAAAAATAATTATGAAAAATCGGGCATAAAGTTTGATGTTTTCTCCGTAGTTTGGTTGGCCGGTTTATAAGAAATTGATGAATCGCTTAAAAAGGACTATAAAAAATTAAAAATCATGCCAAAAAGAGTAATCCTCATTTTTGATGATTTTTCTTGTGTCCTAAACAAATATTTTTCTGATTTTTTGAGAAACCAACCATACTAAAAATCGGCAATTCTTCAGAAATCTCATGGGACGAATCGTTAATGGTATTAAACATCATGTATAATTTATTTTTTATGCGATTTGGGAAATCACCTGATGTGACAATATCGGAAAAGGAAAAACGATCCTACAACCAAACAATTTACAAGATCTAACTTGACAGTTTTTCTCGTCATTTTTTCATTTTTTCTCATACTCAGGAGTTAGGACACAGAACTGGACATCATGAATCATGACTGTTGTTTAAGCGTGTCTCATCTCATTTTGAAATGGGTTTAGTATTCTTTATTCATTAACTTAGTTTTCTATCAGAAAAAAAATCATTTAATTAGTTAATGGTGAATTATGAACATGAAACTTCATCTTCCCGGCTGACTTGCTGACTGCTTCCCGCTCCCAACCCACCAACATATATAAGTCTCGCTCTCTCGTTTTCCTTTTGTGCGTCGGGTAGTCACTATTCTGTCGCTTCCCGGTCGAGGGTTTCTCTCTTTCTAGGTATGAATCAAGCCTGCGCAACCATCTGTCTTCCTTCTGCTCAATCTGTTTATGCATTTGAAATACTATGGTTTCTATAGTACTTTACCGTTATCCAGCTAGAAATGTTAGTAACGCTAGTGTTCTTAGGATGTTCGTTATCTCTTTATTTGTTGTTTGTTCCTGTTGAAACTTGAGATATAGATGCTCAGTTTGAAGTTCCGCCTACTAAGATATAATTGGGTTCTCGGAATTTTTCTTCCCTTCTCTCTCTCTCTAGTGTGTGTGTGTTTCGGTGGGTTGTGAAAGATACTACTTTTTTCTACTTCTTTTTGGAATATTTCTACCTTAGATGACTTCTATCTCCTCTTCGTCATGGCCGTTCCCTCCAAAGGAATGCATGTTCTGGATGATTTCTTTCATCTCTGTAGATTGATTTTCGCCTGAAATGTCCAGGCTATAGTAAGGAGCCCACTTTCTCAAAAACTCTCTAGTACGTAGGTGCACTGTCTTTGCTGAGCGTTTGGGTTGGACACTTGGCTTAAGGTCGGAGATGATATTTTCCATATAAACACAACTGCACTTTGGCATAGGAAGACTGAGAATGGAGTTGATATAAAAGAAAATGGAGATGGTGCTATGCTGGTGGANGGGGGGGGGTGTTCCTAATTAATAGCGCTAACTACGTCTTCTGTAACGAGGAGGTGGAATCTGTTGACCACGTATTTTTGCATTGTTGTTCTGCTAGACGACTGTAATCCATAGTTTTAAACATTTTTGGGCTACGCTTTTGTTTTACAGGATCTGTGCTGGGGCTTAGGGTCTGAGTAGAAAGGGAAAGTAGTTTGGAAAGTGATTCCTCTGGCAATATTTTGGACTGTGTGGATGAAAAGAAACGCCAGAAGTTTTGAAGCTTTGGAGAAATCAGAAGATATAATTGCAAAGAAACTATGGGGTAGAACTCACTCTTGGGTTGCAGTGAACAGAAGTTCTACAGATATACAATACAGCTCAATTTTGAGTTCCGATTTGTTATTTTTGTAATGTTTTGAGCCATACCTTTTGTACAGGCGGAGGTAGTGTATACATAGTTTCTTGCTGTGTGCGTGGTGGTGTTTTTTTCTTTTTAATACAATACATTACCTTTTCTCAATATAAAAGGGATATAAAAATATGTTTTCCTCCTGTTACTTCTTTTACTTCAACTATTATGTTTGCAATCTGATTCTTTTATTGTGCTTTAGTTCAGTTTCTGGGATGTCTGCAAATTCCTTCTTCTAGAGTGGCTGCGTATAATTTTGATTGTTCATCTAAAGAAGCAATAATCTCTACTTTAAATATATTTCTCTTACTTGCTAGAATATATGTCCAATACCTCTGAAAGGATGATTAATTCATACTATAAATTGTCCTGCTTGTATTATCATGCAATAGATTTATTTCACCCTTTTGTGTACTCAAGTTTTTGCAAGTTGGTGTTTGAGCTTCAGTGTCCTGTTGTACCCTTGTAGATGATATCATTAGATGCTCAACAAAGCAAACCAGGAAGATTTTCCTTTTTGTTGCTGAAAGAGAAAGGAGGAAAAAAAGAACTCTAGGAATCTTCTGTGTGGCAATGTTATTTTGGTCACAAAAGGATGCAAATTTGCCTTTGCACCCTCTATCCTAAGGGAAATTTCAGTTTGGAAGATATATCCTTACATCCACAATAAGTCCGTTTATGAGGGAAGTTTTTAAATTGAAAAATTAAAACCAAGTTTGGATAATATCACTTGGGAGAATAACTGATGCAAGTTGGGAACAGGGTTGATATGGACCGGGGGATTGATAATGTGACCAATTACCAAAGAGTACCCAACCAATGAATGGTTGAGATTTGCTCATATCATTCCTTCACATGGGAGCATGTTGTGTTGGAAGTAGGTAGCTTCCTACTTTGCCTGATACACGCACATTCCCCTGAAACTAAGCTTGTTTCAATGTATTAGGGGCAAAAAGCATAACTTCACACTTTTACCATTTCATTGCAAGGTATTCAGTATTGCTTTTCTACTCTTTACATTTAAAATGAGTTCAATTTGAATGTAAGTAAGAAGGACCAGTCTGTTTAAATTTGTTGCATCAGATATCCATATAGGATCCAACAAAGGTCACCATGGTTCTATTACCGCTTTTCATAAAAAAGAAGAAACTGGTTACTAAACAATAATCTCTATCCCTAAGGACCTTCCTAATGTTCTTTGTTACCTGTAGGTTTGGGTCTGGAAACCTGGTGAGCTTTCATCATCATGCATACTGTAAAGGTTAGCTGGGTTGGGCAAACATTTGCCTTGGCAAAGTGCAGTGATTCTGGAGAGAAGAAGTCCCGGGTTCGGCGGTCAAAGGAGGAAAGGAAGGCCATGGTTGAATCCTTCATAAAGAAGTAATTTCCATGTTTTTTTTTCAGATCCTAACTTCATTTGCAGCATGGCTACTTGGCAACCATGCCCACTAGTTCTTTCAGTTTCTCATGGAAAAAGCTCTAGATGTTCTGGTGGTACTTAATGATGCAGTATAGTATAAGGAAGAGAGACTCTTGCATTTCAATTTGTTCCTCAACTCTATGGCCTACTAAAACTCAGCTGTATTATTTATAAAAATTTATAAAAAAAAGGCTCAGCTGCATTAGATGGTTCTAATCTTTTGTTAAATGGACTTCCCATGTATAATTTTAGAAAAATGTCCTTAGTTTATAATGCAGTTCATCTGTTACTGGTCCAAATGATATGTTTATTATTCATGAGGTAATAAAGTTGAGAAAAATTTTATTTGTTTGTTCTGGTGCTTTTATGATGAATTATTGCATATACCTTAGTGTTCTACTCTACTCCTGTACCCTTTATATCTACAATCAAATTAATTAAAGTTTCTCATTGTTAAGTACCTTCTACTTCTAGTTATAAACTGTAATCATTATTCCCTAATAAACCAGCAAAATACCAGTCTATCCTTTCTTTTTTCCCTAATAAGCTTAAGTTGCATTTGATAATTAGTTTTGACACAAATGTTTAACATGCAGCAACTTCCTGGAATATTTAATTGGAATTTTTTTGATAAGTAGTTTGATCAACCAATATTTTGTCCTGACTTTGTTTTTTTCTAAAAATCAGTCTGAGATTCACTTTTTTAGTCTTAACTTGCTTTTAGGTACCAAAGTTCAAACAATGGGAATTTCCCCTCTCTCAATCTCACACACAAGGAGGTTGGTGGATCCTTCTACACTGTCCGGGAAATTGTCCGAGAAATAATCCAGGAAAATAGGGTACTAGGCCCTGCTAAGTTGATTTCAGAAGAGCAAGGCAGTGATCAATTCTCCAAACAGTATCCACTGGGATCAATTTCTACAGAACCTCAACTTCATTTTTCGACATCATCAAATGAACCTCTTCTTGTTTCCATTGATCATCAGATTATTAGTAGAGAACTGGTTTCAACTTTGAGAGAAGCTACTGATCATAAAGATAAGTGTGCTGCCAATAGGAGATATGTTAATGGGAATTATATGGTGGAAAAGCATGAAGAGTTTAATGGAAAGGAGTCCTTAGAGCAGGGAAATTTCAAAGAACAAATGGACGATGTACCTATTCATATAGAGGTGCAAGTGAGTGAGAAATTGGGAGGAATGAAAGATGCTCTGGAACCACCTTCTGCAAAAGTAGCTCCTATGGCAGCAGAAATGAATGGGAAATATGTTAATGGGAATTATATGGAGGAAAAGCATGAAGAATTTAATGGAAGGGAGTCGTCAGAGCAAGGAAAAGTCAGAGTACCAATGGATGATGAACCTGTGCATATAGAGGTGCAAGTGAGTGAGAAATTGGGAGTGGAAGATGTTCTAGAACCACCTACTGCAAAAGCAGCTGCTATAGTAGAAAAAGTGAAAAATCATTTAGATGCATCTACTGCTAAAATAACTCCTATAGCAACAGATGTCATAGTAGAAACCTTTCCATTGAGATCTGTTAGTAAGCCAACTTACAGCATAGATGAAAGGTCACAAGAAACAAGGAACTTAACTGGAGATCTGGAGGAACAGGAAAGTAAGGTCGAAGATGCACCAGGCTGTGCCAGTGCCATGTTGCAGAGTATGGACTCAAAGGAACAATGTTCTACCAATTCGATTGGTGTAGATGCTACAACATGCTTTGAAGATCCAATGAAGGAAGGTTTAAGAAGCTCTGTAATTGTACAGAGCATTGACAATGGTATTCTCAAGGGAACGGACCTAGTTAACATATCAGGTAGCAATGTCCTAATCTTGCCCCAACCTGTTCAAAACCAGGAAATTGAGGTGAGTCTTGGTACGATTTCCCTTTTATCCTATATCATATATTCTGTCTTGTGTGCAGTATTCTATACTTGCTAGCCCATTCTCTATACAAAGAGAGTGGTGAAAATGGAAGTATAAATGCTCTTAACTTCTTGCCTTATTCTGCATTTCTGGATCCCATGATTTAGACAATGATAAGTGGATTATGAACATTCTTCTGGTGAACCAACTCTGGGATGAGTCATTTAATCACAATCATAGTTGTGGAACAATCCTATTTCATCTTTTGTATGAGCCTTTTTTCTGTCTATAAACCATCATCACTTTAAATCAGATTGGACTGTATAGGCTTTCCCGGTTGGTATGTTTTTTCAGCATGTGCACCATTTAATATTTGGGCCTACCAATTGAATAATCTGGCATGCACCCTATATATTTATTGAATATTGGAGAACTATGCTGACTTGCTATTGTGTCTTTGCAGCCTAAGCTTGCTCCGAATCAAGTTTGTACCCAGAATGTCAACTCTATTAGTACCAGCAGTAGTTCTGGAGAGGTACTCTCGCAAGAAACAGTGGTAATTGGAGGAAAAGCTGGTATTCAACAGTAAGATTTTAAAACCCTGTAAAATATATGATTATTACATGTAATTTAAATTCAGAGAGATTCATCATTCAGAATTCTGGCTGTTTCAGGAGCTATCCTTCTGAGACAAGTTGTCTTGCTCTAACATTAATCATTTCCTTAATGTATTTCTTTGGGCAGTGAATCATGGGAAGGAGCACCAAAGAGATCTGCAGGGGTAGAAACTAATCCAATTTGGGCCGTGCTTAAAGCATTTATCGATGCCTTCGTGAAATTTTGGTCTGAATAGAGTATTTGTAATGCATTTTCAAGAGGCGCATTGTTAATATGTGGGTTGTATGGCTTTGGCCACAAATTTTTTAGAGGTTTTACTTCAGAGTTCAGACTATTAGTATTTTCTCATTATGCGATGAGTGGATTAAGTAAATTGAATGAATATTTATTTTATTTTTTTTCCAACTTCAGTCTTGGGTAAAAAAAAAAAAAAAATAGAAGAGGAAAAATAATTGGTCTTCGCTCTTTGACGGTGATATTTAGCTTAAATACCTTTCATATGCTCTACCCAGGGTTTCTGCCAGGATGAGGCATTCAAGAAATCTCTTGGGGCATTGAGCTTGATTCAAGGGACAGCTAACCTTGTTGAAAACTAGGTGCTTGGCTTGCGTTGTCAGGACTCAGGGTAATAACCGGATGATGAAGTGACAAGTGAACCTTTTCCGTAGTAATAGCAATTCATTGACTCACTTGGGATCAATCTATTTCTTGTCACGCATTACGCATAAAGAACAGACCAAGGACGAGCTAACCACCAAAGGGCATAGATGAATTCATATTCCCATTGAAATTGCCTCTAAAAATGTTGGTTGTATATACAATGATGAAAGAATTACAACTTGATTCGTGTCTAAACTCTAAAAAGTGTGTTGAATAGAAGTAAAAACCTGGCAAACAAAATTTTATCTGCTCCTCGGTTACCTCGTGGCCTCTTAATCGCTTGAAATAACCAACTACCAAGATCATTCCATTGGCTTCAAGCTTCTTTTATGACTCATTTCCACTCCATTGGAGCGTGAAATCGAAGATGCAGAAAAGGATATGAACAAGGCCTCCATCATCACGCACTGTTTGGCTGTTAACTGTTAGAGAAAGAATGTATACCTCTTCAATCTTCATGAACTTTCTAGGTGGGTAAAAATGAGTTCCAACTCTGGGTAACATAATTGGTTAGTGTTAAGACCTCGATGAGAACTGAGCTTCCTATAGTCCAAGTGTTTTCTGACTGTATCCATACTTCTGCCTGTACAATAATTTCTCCTTCGTCTTAAGCTTCTTTTCCATCTTTTGCCTATACCTTTCCTCCCTTTCTCTCTCATAAATTCCTTGCCAATACACTTCCCCTGTTAGTGGCCAAAGCCATCTCTCCCTTGGAGGGTCATTGTCATCGGCCGCCTCTGCCAGATCTTCATCCATACTCTTTAATAACGTAAAGTTAAAGTACTTTGTCCACATAAATTCCTTCCTTTCTTCAATAGGATGTTGTTCCTCAAGCAGACCAGTGTGTGGGTCAATATAAACCATCTTTTGTGCACTATGGTAAGCCCAGACATTAACCAAGAGCTCCAACATCCGGCAGTAACAGTGTTTTTTCTATTTATCATAAAACCACCAATAATTTAATAACCAAACAAAATCCTCAAGTTATGATAGTTAGGAGGTCATGTAGCTTACCTCAAGCTCTGAGGATCCCAGAAAGCAAGTACTAGTCCTGCTCATATTAATACCCAAGCTATCAAGTGAATCGAGAAACATCCTGTAATCCAGTAGTGAAAACTATCAAAACATAAACTGATGAACATAACCTCAGTTTGAGAGACATTGCCAAGATATCTACAACCTACCTTGAAAACATTACAAATTCCATAAAGGACGGTGTTGGCATCACCCAACTATGAAGTGCAGACCAGTGACCACCATCTTCAGGCATGGGAGGCAGAGCTTCAATATGTGAAGGTAAGTCATACATCTGACGGAAGGCATCCGCAAAAGCAGCTCTGCATGCATTTAGAAATAAAATGAAATTATGTTCCTCGTTTGTCTGGGAAGGAACAAAATGAGAACCTTATTAATGATGGGAAGACCAAACACAAATTTGTGACATAAAACTCTCATAGGAGAGTGCATTATGTCACAAAATTCTTCAGAGGTTTTAGAATAGGGAGGGAAAGCCAAGTTGTGTCTCATCTTTAATTTGCAGATGATACTTTAGTTTTAAGTGAGTTCCGGGAGGTTCAAGATGTCAGGACTGTAAAGAGGATATTGAATTAGTAGGGATAGTTTCAGTCTTGAAAGTCAATTTGAGAAAATGTAGTTTGGCAGGCTTTGGAATGGAGCGGGTGGAATTGGAAGAGTATGTGGTAGTGTTAGGTTGTGAAATAAAGGAGTGACCAATTAAATGCTTAGGTTTGCCCTTGGGAGGCAATCCAAGAGAAGAGACTTTCTGGGAAAGTATTATTGAAAGGTTTGGGAAAAGGCTGGCTTCTTGGAAAAAGAACTACATTTCCAAAGGGAGGAGGGTTATTTTGATCAAATCCACATTGTGTAATCTCCCAATCTATTTCTTGTCTGTGTTTAGGGCTCCAAGTAAGGTGGTAAGGAGAGTAATCATTTATTGAATTGGGAAGAGGTGTGCAAATCTAAAAAACTGGGAGGTTTAGAAATAGGAAAGGATTCAAGAAAAAGAATTTGGCGTTGTTAGGGTAATGGTTATGGAGGCTTCCAAAAGAAAGAGAGGCTTTATGGCATTTGGTGATCAAGAGCATCCATGGGTTGCACCAAAATGGATGGGACTTGGGGCCTACCAGGGGTGCAAAGCTGACTTATTGCCTGCCTTCATGCAAAGAATAAGGTATTATGTGGTTACAGGGCAAGGTGTGAAGTTTTGAGAAGATACTTGGGGGGACTCTCCTTTTTGTCAAACTTTTCCGAGAATTTATAGACTGTCCAGTTCTAAAAATAGACTAATTGTGGATACGGCAACCTTAGGAGAGCAGTGTAGAGTATGGGACTTGGGTTTAAGAAGGCCTTTAAGGGATCTTGAAACAAACGAGCTGGTTTCTCTTGTAACCCTACTTGAAAACTTTGATTTGTCCTCATCAGGGAATGATGAGAGAATTTGGATCCCTAATACCAATGGATGTTTTACTTGTGCCTCCTTTTTTAAATCCTTATTTCCCCTTACAGAGTCTCAACCTTTCCCAGTTAAAGAGGCTTGGTGCAGCCTGACTCCCCCAAAGTAAAGATTTTCTGTTGGGAAGCTATCAACCAAATCATCAACAACCATGAATGGCTCCAAAGGAAATGAAAATACTAGGCTCTCTCTCCTCGTGTGTGTGTGTGTGTGTGTGTTCTTTGCTTGAAGAGAAGGGGAAATACTAACCATCTAATTATTACATTGTTCCTATGCTTCTACGGTGGCAGCTTTTCTTCTTATTGTTAGGAAAAACTTGGGTGGCACCAGCTGCAGTAGTAGACCTATTTAAAACAGATGTTTTTGGAGGCTCTACACAAAGGCAAAAGATTGCTTGGCAATGTATGCGTGGGGAGGTGCTTTGAGGTTTACGGTGTGAAAGAAATGTGAGGATTTTTTAAGAAAGGTGCAAACAAGTGGAGGAAGTGTTTTAAGTTACAAAAGTAAGGGTACCTCATTGGGCTGTGATCTGTGGGGCATTTCAAGGTGTTTCTGTTAATGATTTGCTTAGGGAGTGGCAGATGGTGATGGAGTTTCAGATTCCAAGACAACAAAGGGTGATTTATTGGTCCCTTCCTGATATAGAGATGCTCAAACTCAACTTTGACGACTGCAGCCTTGGAAATCCAGGGCCCTCGGGAGTCAGGAGTGGGGAGAGTTGTTAGAGACCATGGGGGCAGTATCATTATAAGCTTTTCAGTTCTGGTGGGCCAAGGGATTCTCGAGGGGTGAACTTCTGGCATGGTTCATTGTTTGAAGTTGTTGGCTAGGCAGGATTTAAGGAATGTGGAAGTAGAGGGTGACTATCAAGTGGTTTTATGTTGGATGACAGGTCAAAGTCAAATCCCATGCAAATTTAGACCTTTAGCCAGACTTGCTCAAGCTATAGGTGCTGCATTGAATGCCTCAGTCAAGTGGGTGCCTAGGAGTGCCAACACGATAGCTGATTCTTTGGCTAAGGCTGGGGTTGGAAAAGTTTGCTTAGATTGGGGATGCCCAGGACCGGATGCTAATTTGTACTATGTAATCAGTTGCTGTCATTTGTTTTTGTTTCTGCTGTTAATTGTGGTGAGACCTCTCTTGGAAGGCCTAATGTTGTATACTTCTTTTGCAGCATACTTTGTGTGCAATTTAGTATTGAATGAATATTTTTACCCTGTTACTTATCAAAAAACAATTGTGTATTTTATTTTGCCCCAATAAGTTCTGCAAATCAAAGCAACTTCTTTAGCAGGTTGTTAAGGATCGAAGAAAAATTCATCTTTTGGTTGGCTGCAGCCATACAACTATGCATTTAAAAATATTTGTGAAAAGTGAACAACAAAACACCAACTCAACCCCAAACCCCAGAAGGGCACATGCATGAAAATTGAAAAAATATCACCCACCTTAAAGCACCACTCCCCCACCCATGCCCACTTAATAAGCATTATTATATGGTACAAATTCCAAAAAAAAAATGATATAGCATACCTGCACTGCCCACCATTCAATATGTCACAAATAGACCAAAATGAAAGCATATCGTTGCCCTCCTTAACTCCACTGTCTAGATCCAACCTGGCCCAGTAATAGATAACATTTCCTTTAGTTTCTGCTTGTATAGTTCTTTCCAATATTTCTTCAGCTTCAACCGACAAGGAAACCTGTTCTCAAAAGAAATAACACATGAAGCTTTAAGCCTCAAATTTCTAAATCACCCAAAAGTAAGATAGCAACCTCAAGGATATTTAACATTAACCAGAGACAAAAGGAAAAAAAAGGTAGCAAAACGGATTAAGGAAAGTGAAGACATGCAAGAGTCTCATGACTTCCAGTTTTTTCTTTTGCTTTTTCTGATTAAATTTCACATTGGTTTATATGAGTATGTTTAGGTTTCTGAATGTGTGGAGGGTTCATGTTGAGCAACAAGAATTAGATTCATAAAAGAAATGAGAAGCAACCCTGACATCAGCAAAGAAAAAAATTGTGATGGCTTAAGGAAACTGCAGATACACAAGAGTCTCACGAGTTCTTTTGTTTTCTTTTGCGTTTTCTAATTAAACTTTGCATTGGTCTATATGGGTATGTTTCAAGTTTCTGGACATCTAGAGGGTTCATATTGAACACTTCTCCCTACAAAATCTTAGCAGTACAGGTCAAAATATCCAGCAACAAGAATAGAATACTAAAAGAGGTGAGAAGCAACTCCACAACCCCAACGTCAGTAAAGAGGTAATTGGAGAGAGAGAGACAGAGAGTAATTTACTCAAATGATACAAATCATGCAATCTAAAATGACATGTGCTAGATCCATAGACAGCGTAGCATTAATGATAGACCTCCAAAAAAACATACCATCTTTCCAGCAGCACGCCATGACTGAAAACCAATCCAAGGTATATTGTGAATGTTATCCACTCTATTTGCAATAGAAAACATGCCTCCGATCTCACAGATAAGATCTCTGTAATATGTATCATTTAGGACTGGAAGACGGCCAACTGCGTCCACATCATCTGAATTTAATCTCCGGGCATTTGCAGACTGATAAGAAGAAGATTAGAAAGTAAGAACAAACTAAGAGTACATGAAAGTGCAAGATTTCATCATCTTTAGTATCTAAGAAAACCAAATAACCTTCACCTTACAGGACAAAGAAAAAATGGTTAAAATCTCCTTATCAGAGGTTTTTTTAGGGATTCTTGCATTGTTCTCAAAATCAACTGGATCTGGTGATTCTACATGAGCTGAATTCTTGGCACTTATAAGGAATGAGATTGGCCAAATCCCTCCATTACAAAAATCTTGTGGGAGGAGGCTCTCATGCAACAATGCCTGGATAACTTTACATGCCACTGCAAGGCTACTTCTAGATGCACTCTAGCGTTAACACTTTTGAAATATATAAAGTGGTATCTATTAACAAATTACAATATGAAAATATCTGCATATTCCAGAAATTTACTTAAATTTGGCAAGACATTAGTCTTTAGAAATGAGATTTAGCTTAATCACAGAAGTATGGAGGAGCACTTATTAATTGAAGGTGATTCTCAGGTGGTGGTGGGATGGTTCTTGAACCCGGATTCTGCCATTTGGGGTTATAGAGATCTCCTCAAAAAAGTGAATTGACCAACTAGCAACATGACAGTTAGTGTTCAGTGGGTGAGAAGATCGGCAAATGCTCTAGCCGATTCATTAGCCAAACAAGGGGCATCTCGGGACTGTCTGTATTGGACTACCTTGTAACCTGTTCAAATTCTGTTTGAAAAACTGTCTTTAGTTTTTTTCTGAAGAGGTCACACCTCGTGCCTCTTCTTGGGATGCTTGTAACTCTTACCTTTTGTGGTCAATAAATTTCTTCAGTCATTCATCAAAAAAATAAAAGTATGGAGGATTCATGGAAATATAGACATGTGTTGAGAGAGATAAAACATCTGGTAACGGAGTTGAGAATACACCACAAACTGGATTACAAGATCAGCCAACAGTATTGCTGATGATTTAGAAAGACAAGGGGCAGTTGGGAATCAGCCATTTGGAGGGGAAGTAACCCAAGTTGGATCTGTGTAATGTAAATATCAACATAAGAGAAGGGAGTAAAGCAGTGATGCTGATGCTAGCCCAAATATGGGGCACTTGGCAAATCTTGTATATCATTCTTTAACATAAATATCAATTAAGTTACAAATTTTAGCAACCAAAAAAAATTGTTGGTCCCAGCTTATCCAGGGTCTTGGGATGGGTGGACTGGATTCGGACCTAATCTTTGGAAATTCATGCACAAAGTATCCACTCTCAAACCTAAACCTGCATTATCATGCTTGTCATCCCGAGGTTTTACCATTTTACCAAGCAATGGTCCATGAGGAAAGAAGTCAAAGAACTCACAAGGAAAATTTTTGAAAACACAGCAAGGCCTTTAGTTTCTCATGCAGGTACATGTTGATTCTTAATTGATGAGGCTACTTCTCAATGAGTTTAAAGGGTTGAAGCAGAGATTTTGTTTCTGGGTGGTTTCTTGTTTTGTGCCTAGAGGGTGGTATACTTCAAAGCAATTCCTGTTGCTAGGCCATTTTTATATTTCATTACAAATTACTGATCAAAAAGAAAAAAGAACATTAAAAACCAAGTGTTCCATAGATCTGTAGACCCTCAAAAAATCAGAGTATTCAATTAAAATACCTACAAACATAAGCCACAAGAAAGGCACAAGGTCTTAGAATATTACTTGTCAGATGAGCTACACTAAAACCAAGTTTGAGTAACCAAAGAGGAGCTCAAGGAAACCAGATTTATATGGAAAAAATGTGATGTGGAGAATAAAAGAGACCAGAACAAGTGATCCTTCAGGAGCATACAGTTACATCTAACTGAAATTAGTTGAATAGGATATAACATCCATGAGATAATAAATACACAAGAAGAATCACAGATATATTGGTCATGCAGGTTTTAGTGCCAGGAAAACTCACTAGACTTAACCCTCGGTACAAAGAACCATGGTGCAAAAATGGCCAGGCTCCAGCTCCACTGTAAATTTCATAAATGCATAATGGTTGTCCTGTTCTTTCTAGCTCTCCTTCATCTCTTTCATTTGCTTCAAATTTAAGTTTTTCAGATTTCCGGGCATTGCGGTATATCTCATCCCATGAACTGGAATCTTTCTCCATCCTATCTTCAAGCTACAGATTGTGACATAATACTTTGCTTCAGTTTTTTCCCCTGGAAACAAGAAAGAAAAGTGAGGAAGAAACAATCACCATACCTCCTCTATTTCTCGCCTCTCAAAATCTTCAGAGCTTTCCATTTTCCTCAAAACATCCCAATCTAGCTGGGTGAGGCTGTCCTGTGTCAGAATCCCAGTTTCATTGTCTGGAATATTCTGCACATTGTTGTGGCTAGCAAATTCTTCCTCCAGGACACGTACAATACTTATTTTTCTCCTGGAACTACTATTCTGATCAAAGTTAAGAATTTCAGTGCCCCTCTCCATTGCATTCCTAAAAGAGTTCCACTCCCATGAATGACCTTGAAGCTGAGAAATAGGATGGGGAAGTAATGCATCTGATGGAAAGTGGAGTATATTTTCCAGAAGCAATGCATAAGAAGCTATACATTCTGATGCCATCATGTTCTTAGCAAGCAGCCTTCCGGAGGAAGCAACTGTGAGAGCAAATTTAGATAGCTTCCTATTTGTGATTAAAAGAAAGAAAGCTCTCAACAATGTATCAGGGTCGTTCTTTTTGAAAATTAAGACATGGACACCATCAACAACCTGTAAGTCCATAATTTGTTTAGAGAAAAGTAAGAAAAATAGTAAAAAAATACCACCTGTTTCTTTGGTAAAAATTTCCAAGGATAAGATAAACCACAGCCTAAACTTACATATTTTTTTATGACAGGGATATCTGGTGCAATCACAGGGATTCCAAAGGCCATGGCTCGAATCAGTAATGGAGGAAAACCTTGTTCATCTTGGAAGGACCCATAGAGAACAATGTCAGCCATTAATAAAATGCTATTTGCATCACCATCAATGCCATAGTGTCTTACAGAATCATGAGGAAGTCCTAGGTGGGAAGCTACTTCCTGCACCAAAAGCATATAGGATCAGTTGGCATTCCAAAGAAGCATATAGTTAGCAACAAGGGAATAAAGAAGACAGTAGGGTTCCTGTGATAAGGTCATAATAACACATCCAGGAGAAATGAAAATATAAATGAACTAAATCAACTATGTTCCTGCATAAAGAGCATCATTTTTTCCAAGGAACAAAGATGAAAGTATAATGAACTATATACAATCTGCTTAAGCATGGAAGGGAATTGGATACATGATTGTTTTAGAGATCCTTGAGAGCGGTGAACATTTTTATTTTTATATCATGTAGGTTTGGACCAGGGATCAACAAATGGACATTAACTCCTAAACATCCTCTACATTGGTCCTTTTTTCCATTTTTTAGTCAGAAACTTATTTGATACAAAATGGATTCTTCACAAGGGAGAACAACCATTTATCCATTCCATGGGATTTTTTTTTATTAATAACTGCAAATTCATTAATATTAAGAAATATGTGTACAGAAAAATACAAAAGAATGGGAGATAAACTCTCAGATCTCCCCCCCCCCCAAGTTATAGTTTTACAGTTGCACGCAGAATATATTTTCTCTTCCCACTCCTTGCTTTGCCAATACATCAGCAAAGCAGTCTTGACCCATTGTATTCTCACTTCCATATCTTTGGTCAACCAGTTAAACCTTTTCTTTACACTGTCGTAGTGCCACAGCTTCATTTCTTTACTCATTAACCATCCCACTACCAGCTTTGAATCTCCTTCAATAAATAGTTTTCTGATATTCAGCAGTCTTGCCCTTTGTACTCCTATCATAGCCATAACCTGACATGAGAGAATCCCCCACGCCAGCTGGGCCTGAGAACGAGGCTCTTATCTTCTCCTCCTCATCTCTGAATACCCCTCCATTCCACGGGAATTTTCTACCAATGAAAATAATGAAATTACTGCATGACTCCCATTATCAATTCTTATATCTAATATTATTACCTAGGCTTCCTCCTAGGATATCCCATACAACTATTGATGCTCATATTTATTTTTCCTATGATTTTGTTTTGTTTTTCACATATGACCTCCTTAGTAACAGATTACCATATTACTATGTTGTTTCTTACAATCTATGATAAGATATGCATCTTCAGTTTGATAGCTAGTATATGAAAAAAGCATCAACATTAGAAACAGATTGGTAGCCACTTACCTTCAAAGCATCGTTATATCCATCAGTTGAGTTTCCACATAAGAAGACAAATTTAAATGATCCTCCTTCCTCTTTCCTCCTTGTCAATTTGATCAAAAGAGGTCCTATGGCATGCATGGCCATGGCATAGTCCCAGGATAGCTTATTGTAGAAGAAAGAACTCCCAACAATAAGAACCACCAGATCATCATTATGAAATCCATTGTCTTTCTTTAATTGATATTTGGAGTGGGACTTAGCATAGCTCTCGGCAGCCCAAACATCCACTGGGGATCCAGGAACTACAAAGAAGTTTCCAGTATCAAGCACACTGTGTAACATCTGCATGGGATAGAAAAAACTGAGAAATGACATTCAACTGTCCCATTGATGGATTAAGAAGAAAAGATTGATGGATTAAGAAGAAAAGATATGTATTTGTAATAAAGAAAATTTTGATAAGAGTGGAATTTACTGGCAGAGAAAAATCTGGAAATACAACAACATCAGCCCTGCCAAAAGCACTTCTCCACTCTGTAATGATGTGATCCCATCTCATCTCCTCATAAATTGGGAGACGCTTTGCAAGGTCATCTTCTTGAATTATCCATATCATTGGTATAGAACAAAAGGGCTCCAGCATAAGGCTGCATATGATACAATATAAAATTCACTATTCTAACATAAAAGCATCTCATAGAAATGGACCACTATTGAGTGTCCAAAACTCTGTACACAGAAAAATGAGAAAGTAAAGGTACAGCTACTTTAGCAATAGAAAGAGACATTCAAGCAAGAGACTAACTGCTTTAATTGTGTACACTTGTACCTGTATAAGAAATTGAATGCAAACAAACTCTTAATTCAGAAAGCCCCCTTCTTATTCTTTATGTCCGTATATTTGTGGCTTACCTAATCGGCCATAAAAAACTTTATTACTATCAAAAGTAAAGAAGATGGTTACAAGGAAAGATGGCCAAACCTAGTCAACAGAGCATAACTAAAAGGCAGACCTAAGCCAGTTAGTATGGCCCACCACAAGCTCCTCCCTATGGCATTACCACCAATCATCTCCTCATATCAGTAAAATCATCTATTTCATTATTTCAGGGATCACAAGGACATTCTTTTGTCTTCTATAGATTGATGACTATAATGTGAAGGACATGTAAGAGTATATAATTGCATCTGGGTTGGTGATTTTATAAAATGATCCACAGGATCAGTAACCAATGGGCAGGCAAGGAACTTTGATCAAAGAACTCTTATGAAGCCTTCTTTCAAAGATGTTTTTTTATCAGGAATCGAAAGGTACTTTATTAGAAATGAAGTTATACAGATTTAAAAACCAATGAGAAACATGTCTTATCAAAAGTTACAATTCTTACAAATATTCCCAAAAGATTTGATCCCTATACACCCCTTATTTTGCCAAAATATCAGCCATTCCATTTGCTGTTCTCTTAACCCACTTGAATCTTGCCTCAAGATCCTTTGCTAAGCTCTTTATTTCTCTGATTATATGTCTGAACTTCCACACACATGGACTGCTGTCACCCGTCCAAGAGATTACTAATTTTGAATCACCTTCTATCTCCAGATTCTTAAACCCCCACTGCTTTGCTAGTTTCATACATTGATGTAAGGCTGTTAGTTCTGCTCTTGCAGAGTCCCCAACTACAATCGGCCCTGAGAACAGAGTTATCACTTTCCCTGCATCATCCCTGAACATGCCTCCAATTCCTGACAGTCCAGGATTTCCTAGAGAGCTTCCATCAAAGTTAACCTTTAACCTGTTAGGCTGAGGAGGCTTCCAGTCCAAAACTACTTTGTCTTTCATAGTAGTTGAATTTACTACTTCATACCTGATGAGGGATAATTTGGCCCGCCGAATGATGTGATGACACATGGAGTGACAGAACGATGTGGTGACACCTCAGCAACCTCGGTGACCTCAGTAATCCGAGTCATCTCGTGCACCTCGGGTCACCCAGCTAGACTGAGGCTCGGATGGCTCAACTATAAGCACCGATCTGTCGAGGTGCCACGTAACCTCCATCTAGAAGTAAGCCAGCTGTCTCCAATCTCCTTGCGATCACGACACCACGTCAACGGAGTTTATCTTCTCCCCGCTCGATTCGGATGGACCTAGATAAGCATTATTAGCTTACGCGGAGTCCATCTTCGGGTGCAAAACCAACTCCGGACCAGATGGGCCGACAATCTTGTACACACATCGTGAGACCCATGGCAGTTCGCCTATATAAAGGCCTAGCATCCAGCCTTACAGGGTACGCGCGACTCAGCTCTCTCAAAACCTCCAATTCGCTAACTTGAGCATCGGAGCGCCCACACCGAGTAAAGCACCCCAGACACTCTGACATCTTTTTCTTGCAGCTCGACCATGCGACTTCACTAGCCCAACATCCGAGCTGTCCTCCAGCAGGGAGCACCAGATCGCACCCCATCAATACCAAGCTCTGATAATGTCATCCACTGCCACCAATTGGAAAGATGTTGCACTATGTAGCTCAATAAATAATCAGTTAGATATACTTAGAAAGCTAAAAATGCCCTCCAAAGATTGGTATTTCTAGTTCACTCCCCCAACCTTTTCATGACAAATAATCAAAGGACTAAGCAAATATCCATGGATATTGACTGCATACCAGATATTTGAAAAAATGCAGTACTAAGCACCTGAGTGTGACTCGTGCTCTTTTGTCCTTGATTGGGTTCTAGGCTATTGAAATGGTGGAAAGAGAATTCTTGTGATTGTCAGTATGGATGTTGCTTACATGGTTTAAAATGTCCATATATTTCCTACTATTTCTACAACATATTTCCATTTCCATGGGTACTGACATGAAATATTGCTGGAATCAGCATATTCCCCATTAAAAAAACTACCGGTGCTATGTGGAGTAAAATAATTATAACAGGAGTTGGTGAAAATATTTTAGATATGTGGAGTAGCAACGTCATTGTCTACCTGATGGACATGATTATCACTTTGAGCCATCTCAAAATTCTTTTAAAAAATTAAGTTAAAATCTTAGTTTTTATTGTATAATAAATTATTGGGTTGGTCTATTAGAATCATTTGCACTTTCTATTAGTTTAAACTTTGCTTGAACTCACTCTATCATGTAGTTTTGACTCTTAGGCTCCGTTTGGTTTGTGGGAAGATTTGGGTGGGATGGGAAAGTGTAAAAATTTAAGTTTCCATTGTTTGGTTTTATTGGGATGGGAAAGTGTAAAAGGGGACCGAAATGGCACTGTTCACCTTCCTCCTTCATTCGAGACGAACAGAGGCGATGGCTACCCCCTTCATCTCCCACCTCTCCCACTCTCTTTCTCCCCTTCTTCTTCTCGTTTCAACCTCTCTTTTTCCTCGACCTACACATCGACAGCCTATGCTTAAACTCGGGGGTCAAAAATTCTTCCACCTCATCTAACTTCAGTCTCAACAATGGTGTCTGGCCTTCCCTCAAACCGTCAACAGCCGGCATTGGCGTGACCCAAGCATCCCCATTGCTGCGCACCGCCCCAGTACTCAAAGCCCGGTTGGCAGCCCTGTTCGCACTTATAAACAAGGCTCCATGTCTGCTGCTTTGATAACAGAATCAACTATTGGAAACAAAGACACAGATAGAAGAAGTTGCTTTCAGCGTTGACTTGCTAGAGAAGATGCATATGGGACTCTCAGCATTGACTTCTTCTATCCGAACAGGGAAGTTGCTTTGGATTTTAGCCGTTGCGAGGGATTTTTTCCGTTGTGTCGATTCCTCTGCGCTGGCGGTGGCATTGGTGCCGGACACCTGTGTTGGTGCCGTTGAACAGGATTGTGTTGTCGAATTTCACTGCTAATGTGCGTGGGGCCTTCAGCATGGTCATTTTACAGGAGGGAGATGGAAACTCGAGTTTTCTCACTGGGGTCGCATTGTTTTGGTGTGACCCAAAATCCGCGATTTTGGGATCTTGCATCCCACTTTTTTCTCATCCCATCCCCCTCTTTCCCTCAAAGCCAATATGAGAAAAGGGAATATTAAATATTCCCTTTTTTCTCATCCCCATCCCACAAACTAAACGGAGCCTTAAAGTTTACAGGACATCATAACATATTATTTTACATAATAATCATAGTTTCTTAGCTTTGATAATTTGGAACAAGATTAATTTAAATGGTCTACCTATGCATCTTTTATCATTGCATAAAATAACATTCTATATTTTTTCATATTTCACAACGTTTCTACCATGTCTATAATTTTTAAAATATTTCCAATATTTTACTGTTGAAATATTTGCACATGTACCTACAGGGGCATTTAGGTCTTTTTCTTGTGTATCATGTCACCCTAATTTATAATAAAAGAAGTGGCACCACCAAGCCCACATTATTAGATTCTCCCAACATTCAATTGTCACTTTTCTCCCAATATTCTATTCTCTTAAACTTTTGTAGGTCTGAATCTATTTTTTACATGGTATCAAAACAGGACTGATCGAATCAAGCTTCTTCTTCCTGAACTTTATTTCTTTGGAGTTTGGACCTATAACTAAAAAAGGGGATCTTGACTAATCCGAAAGCACTTTTCTTCCCCTTTTTTCTTTTCTCTATGGTCATAGAGCCAAGTGAGACTTATAGTGTGGTGACAAGGTATCAGTGAGGAAGGAAGTAGATCATCATCAATATTGATTGGGAAAATGACAAGGATGAAAAAGCCTATAAGGCTCTGCTAGATAAGTAGAGTGTTTGCTTTCCTCCTTGGTCTCCATCCTTCATATGAATCTATCTGTGTACAAATTTTGGGGTGCAAGTACCTTCCCTCTATATAGAAAGTGTATTCTCTTAGTCAGAGGAAAGTAGGAAGTAAGCAATGAATTTTGTGCAGGGGGAGCAGATTGTGGTATCTGCCAAGGGGAGTGATGGAGGAGGTATGAAGACTTATAGTAACACAAGGCATGATGGAGCTGACAAGGACAAATTGTGGTGTACACTGTACACATTGCTAGAGGCCTCAACATACCAAGAGACATGTTAGGAATTGGGATTTGATTGGAAACCCAAGAAATTCCAATTCCAGAAGAAGCCAAAGAACAAAAAGTATAATTCATCTAATGAAGTTTCTTGTGAGGCCATGTTTGACACTACTACTTAACCATGAGCATCCTGATAGTTCTGTATCCCGAGAAGAGCTTTTGCCTACCATGAGAGAGCTCTTTGCCGTCAAAGATCACCTTGAACAATATGGTAGGGTTTTGAGCTAGTTGGAGGAGACCACCATAACTCCATCCATGTATCATTTTTTTTTTTTTTTGATCAGCAACATCAAATTTTATTACTTAGAGAGAAATGTACAAGACAAAGGCAGCCTCGGCTACCACCAAGAAAATACAAAGACAATTTAATATTTAGTCTTACAACTGAGCCCAGAAACACACTGCCCTGTTTACCCCTTGCTTTGCTAGTTGGTCAGCTAGACCATTTGCTGACCTAGGAGTCCATTGAATTATCAGCTGCATATCCCTTGAGAACCTCTTGAATTGTTTGATTTTGTTTCTAAAACACCAAGGAGCCTTCTCATTCTGTTTTAGCCAACTTATTACTATTTTGGAGTGACCTTCAACTATTAGCATCCTTACCCCCATTTCCATAGTTTTCTGCATCCCGTAAATCACTGCATTCAGTTCTGCTGCAACAGAGTCACACACTCCAATGGGGCCTGAGTACATACCCATGATCACTCCGCTTTCATTTCTTAAAACCCCTCCAATTCCAGACGGACCCGGATTCCCAAAACTACTTCCCTCAAAGTTTAATTTCAGGAATCCTAACTATGGGGGTTCCCAACCCTTTAGTGCCTTCCACTTGGCTGAAATTGAGGCTGCAATTGTTCTCCAGTTCCTTAATATGTCATCAATAGAGAAAGCTGAAAACAACTCTAGTGTCTTTGTCTAGAATGCCACTTTTGCCATAATCCCTTCAATTAATGCTTCTTTGCTCCATCCATGTATCATTTGATCCAACTAAGACTCCCTAGATGATTGATTCAAGGGCCTCAAATATGACTGGTAAGCCCAACTTGTTTTTGTCTTGTAGTTTGTTATCTAGAAGAGACAAAGTGAGACTATTTGATGGTTCTTTCTCCACCATCATTGGTTAAGGATCTATCTATCTCTCTATTGGTTTTGATTTATCACATGTTCTTCATGTGCCTAAGTTACTCATTAACCATCTATTTATTTGTAGTATTACAAACTCCTTAAAATGTTCTATAACTTTCCATCCTTACTTGTGTGTTTTTCAGGATTCTACCTTCGAGAGGATGATTGGTAGAGACTAGAAAGTGCATGGTGATAGTTTATATACATTGGAAAGTAGAAATGGTGTAGCAGTGTCTAGGTTTGTTGGGTTCGTCAGTCAATCAGTGAGTCCTAATAATAAAGATGATATTTATGTTTGGTATCATCATCTTGGTCATTTGTCCTTTGAGTCATTATAGTTCTATTTCCATCAATGACAAGCATGCCAATTGAGTAAGCACTCTAGAACTAAGTTTTTCACAAAGTAATAAAAGAGCATCTTCTCCTTTCCAAATTGTTCACTCTGATGTTTGTTCCCTGGTTCCTTTGTAACTAAAAGGGGCAAAAGATATTTTATTAGTTTTATTGACAACCTTTCTTGATATACATGGATTTATCCTTTCTAATCCAGTGAGGAGGTTCTAAAAAAAAAAATCACATGTTTTTCACACAATTTCATGTTGAGATAAAAATCTTCCAATCATATAATTCTAAGGAGTATCTGAAGGGTGATTTACAAGAATTCTTTGCATCTTGTAATTCTCTTCATAGAAGCTAATGTCCAAATACACCACAACAATACAGTGTTATAGAAAGAGAACTATCATATCTTGTTGAAGTTCTTTGTAGTTGGTTTATTCACATGACTATCCCAAAGACGAGGATGGACGTATTCACTGCTACTTATTTGATCATAAAGATGCCTTCTCGTATCCTACAGTATAAGGCCCCACATCAGGTGTTATTCCCTCAATCCCTTTGTTCTCTATTTCTCTTTGTATATTTGGATGTCATTGTTTAGTTCATAACCACTCTCTTTGCAGTAAACTTGATGTTCAGTCCATTCCTTGTATGTTCATTAAGTATCTACCCTCACAGAAGGGGTATAAGTGTTTTGACCCTAAGACCTAACAGTATTTTGTTTCCATGGATGTATCATTCTTTAAGAGTCAATACTAAATAGTTCTTCCCTACCATTCCTCGAGGGAGGATACTAGAAGAGAAGCAAGTTTAGACTCATATGCCGTTTCTTATTCTTGTTCCCACTCTTTCTCAACCTACTCAGGTTTTTGTTTTTTTTATCAGTAAAAATCTTTCATTAATAACAGAGAGATTAAGATACAATAGCTAAAGATTGCATAGGAAATTGCAATCTCCAGCAATCAGTTACAATTCTGCCCAATACAAAGAAGATCTATTTGCCCCTTATTTTGCTAGGGTATCCGCCATCCCATTTGCATCCCTTTTAACCCAACCA